>CAUYSK010025240.1:0-92339 GCA_963575035.1 Avahi laniger | reverse complement strand
ACAACTAAAAATATATAGAAAAAATTAGCCGGGCATGGTGGCGCATGCCTGTAGTCCCAGCTACTTGGGAGGCTGAGGCAGGAGGATTGCTTGAGCCCAAGAGTGTGAGGTTGCTGTGAGCTAGGCTGATGCCATGGCAATCTAGCCCGGGCAACACAGTGAGACTCTGTCTCAAAAAAAAAAAAAAAAAGTAACCCCTTACCCTTTAGCCATCATCCCTCCCCCAGCCCTAGGCACCCACTAATGCACTTTCTGTCCTATAGGTTTGCCTCTTCCAGACACCCCACACTTAACTTCTCTGGCCTCAGTTTCCCTGTCCTTTATCACGATGGGGGTGTAATGAGGCCCCCATTTGATCCTGGTTTGTTGGGAGGATCTAAATGAGCTGACACAGGGACTGGGATGACGTCTGGCACAAAGTCGGAGTCATGTGACGTCCGCCTGTTACTCGTCTGACCGTCTTGAGGGCTGGGGCTCCTCCCCCAAGCCCCCCACTTGCCCTGTGAGCTCAGTGTGCCTTTCTCTTGGCCTCGGCCAGACCTCTCTCTGGACTCCAGTCCCCCCAGTATCTCCCCAGACATCCCGACAGTCCCTCCCCGAGCCTGTCTGTCTGTCCTGCTGCGTCTCTCACTCAGCCAATGGAATGACCTTCCACCTGGCCACCCGGGCCAGAAACCAAGGGGTGGCCGTGACACCTCTCCTGCCCCCCACCTGCCAGTCCATTATGCTGGACTGTGACCCACACCTCCTTCCCCCAGGCCACCCTGACCAGTCTCCCACACCAGCCGTGGTCACCAGCCTGGCTCTAGCGTTCAACACACCTCCATCCACCACTCACTGGCCAAGGGGCCTCACCTCTCTCAGTCTGTTTCCTGGATGATAAAATAGGGGTAAGAATGGTGCCTTCTCCATCAGCGTGTTTTGAGGATTATAGAAATAAAATATATGAAGAGCTTATACCCTTGATAAACGTCACTGCTGTGGTCATTATTCTCTCTCCCCTGGCTGACTCGAGCACTCCGGACCGGGGTTCCTGCCTCCGTCTTCCCCACAGCGCATCCTGCACACGGTGCTGGTATATATACAAAGCTGCTAGCCACAGAGCGCTGCCCACGCGCAGGACAGAGCTAAACCCCGCCACGTTCCTTTAGCCATAACGACACTCCCGTGAGGCAGGTGCTGCTGCCCTCGTTTTACAAAGGAGGAAGCTGAGCCCGAGGCCCCACAGCTGGAGTTAACCACTGCTTGCAGGTACACTGCTGGCACCTGTGTATTGACTGAAATATTCATTAAGCATCTGCTGTGTCGGGCTCTGAGCTAGGTGTGGGAAAACAGTGATAAACCAGACTGGCATAGACCCAGTCCACATGGTGACGATCTTTCTAGAAAGCAAATCTGACCCCTTTAAAATCCTTCAATAGCGTGCTGACCACAACCTCCCCAGGGCTCCGGCTCCTGTGACGCCAGTGACCTTCCTCAGTGCCCCCGTCCCTCCCCTCCCAAGCCCCTGCTCTCTCAGGGTGGGGGCAGCAGCCCTGGAAAGACAGGCCCAGAGCCAGAGTCAACTGGGTGAGCGCCAGGTCGCAGCTGCAAAGCCTCTCTGTGCCTCAGTCTCCTCATCTGAAACAGGGAGTCATCAGCCCGTCCCCGCCTGCCTCGCAGGGCTGTCGTGAGGGGACGTGGGAGGGGACTGGGCAGACACTTCGTCGTCTGCGGGGCTTCCTGATGTTCCCATCTCGGCCAAATTCTGCTTCATTTTCCAAAACTCCCAGTGGAGTTGGTTTTAGGCTTTGTCGGGAGGCCCAGGTCCAGTCTGGGCGCTGCCTCTTGTTGGGGGCCTGTTCAGAGGGCTCTTCTGGAAGGGCATGCCAGGTCCCAGCTGCAGCACCTGCTCGAGAGCCCCTGGGACAGACACTTACCACGATGAGCCTCCGTCCCACCTCCCTAAGGCGGGAGCACTTAGGACACTGTGGGTGCTGGTCAAGGGAGGTGGCTGGTGGGGAGGCCTCCTCTCATGCAGGGAGGCGGCCTGGGGTCGGGGCTGGGGAGAGGAGGGTCCCACCTCTCCCTGCAGGACAGGAGGTGGGCCCCAGGATGTCGCCTTGAGCCCCGGCCACCCTTGGCGCAGCCTCCCTGGCCCTGCACCTTGGAGGAGCCGCCCGGAAGGGCAGCTGCAAAATGGCCGCCACGGCCGCCACGGCCGTCTCCGCTGGGTGCCGGGAGAGGGAGGGCGCCACGGCCAGGCCACGGTCACTCCTTGCAGCCCAGGGGTGCTGAGTGGGGCGGAGGCATGGGGGGGAGGGAATTGGGGTGGGTGGGGGGCCGGGGAAGAGCCAGAGAGAGGGGCAGGGAGGGAACAAAAGGTTCCTTTGTGGAGCGGGCAGAAGAGGGAGCGCATTACCCAATGCCCAGAAGCCATGTTGGTAACAAGAGAACCATTCTCTGCCTCGCTTGGAAAACAACTTGGAGCAGAGAGAGACAGGGAGAGATTTAACCCCATGGGCGCGGGCGCAGGGGCCCCAGGCCACTGTGGAAGGTGGGGAGGAGCGAGGGCACGCTCGGGGCCTGCGGGGACCCAGGCTGCGAGGTTTCCTGCCTCCCGGGCCTGGTCTGCGGCCGACAGACCAGAGCCCCAACATGGACGCCGGCAGACCCCAGCAGCCTTCGGGCCGGGGGCTGGAGCCATGGCTTCCACCTGCCTGGGCCGGTCAGACGTGAAGACCTGTGAGCCCCTCCTGGGGAACTGCTTGCTCCCAGCTCCAGGGCCTGGCACCCCGACCTCAAGGGAACCCCCTCGGAATCCTCACATCCTTTGGCTCCAGGTCTCAGGGCTGGTCCCAGTCCCAGGGCTGCCTGGATTTGCCTCCTGACGGTAACAGACAGCTTTTATGTCCTGAGAAAGTCCTATCTTTGTACAGTTTGCCTTTTAGAATGTTTTTCCTAAAATTTAATGGAATTCCCTCCATCCCCACCTCAGCTTTCTCCCGTTCCCGACAGTCAGGCCAGTGCTACTGAAAGCTGCTGTCCACAAACACCTGTGCTTGGGGTGCCTCGCGTGCACCAGCGTAAGGACTGTGGCGACCTCAGGGCCACCTGGCTGAGACGAGCTGCTGTCCCCTCTGCTGATGCTACTTGTTCAAGAAGCACCTAGCACAGGCCACACCTAGGAGGCACTCGAACAGAAGATAGCACAGGTGCTCGTGTTAGCAGAATAACGGGTCCTTCCTCCATCCTTCCTTCAGCAAATGCTGGCTGAGCAGTGGCCACGTGCCCAGCTCTGTGCCAGCTCTGGGGCTATTGAAGTGGACAAAACAAACCACTCCTGCCCACACGGAGCAGATATTCTCATCAGGGAGATGGACAAGCTCGTGTCAGGTGGCCACGTGCTCCCTGAGGGAAAGCAAAGCCGGGGGAAGGGAGAGAGCGGCAGGGGGCACCAGACACGGTGCTCAGGAAAGGCCCCGAAGGGTGTGACATCTGACAAAGACCGGAATGAGGAGAGCAAGACTATCTGGGGGCGGAATGCTCCAGACAGTCGCAGCAGCAGTGCAAGGCCCTAGAGGGACTGCGCTGTTGAGTTTAGAAATAGCCCGGAGCCCTGCGCGGCTGGAGCAGAGCGAGCCACGGGAGACAAGGGAGAGGGGTCAGAGACGTGGGCGGAGGGGCCAGCTCTGCGTGCTGGGAGGGCGAGGCCTGAGGGGCCCGTGGGGGCTTTGAGCAGAGGCGGCGTGGTCTGAGCTCCATCGCAATGGGACTCTCTGGCTGCCGAGGGGGGAACACACTGTGGGAGGCCATGGGCAGAAGCTGGGGGACCCACCAGACTTGAGCACAGGCCCCCGCCCTGCACACTCCCAGCCCTCGCGGCCACTACTGCCAGGTTGCCCACCCCTGCTAAATATGAGCCGATCATTCTTTCAATGCGCGTTCACCGTGGCCCTGCTATGTGCTAAGAATGGGCCTCCAGGACAGGCCTAAAAACATTCCTCCAGGACAGGTGTCTAAGGAGAGCAACGTTGCCGCCCCGGGGGCAGCTCGCTAAGGGTGGGCTCCCCAGGCCCCCGAACAGGACCTTGCCTGTGAACGCCCTGCTTGCCTGTAACAAAGCCTTTTCTCGGGGTGGTTTTTAAAGCTCCATGAAGGGATCTGAGGACATTCCCCACCCCACCCCAGCCCCACGGTGAAGTGACATCAGCAAGTGGCCCAGAAAGACAGGGGCTCAGTGGCTTCCTCTGACCTCAGGCTGGTCCCTGGCCTCCCAGAGCCTCCGTTTCCTCATCTGTAAAACCACACCTCCTTGCAGGTTTTTGGGTGCATTAAAAGACAGCTTGTTCTTTGGAGGGCAGAAAGGGAGACTCTGGGGGGTGAGGCTACAGCGGATGGTCACTGGCTGGGAGCGGCAGAACCTCCCGCCACTGGGACCAGGACTTTCCTGTCTTCCTGCTGTCCCGATGCTCCTGTGGGCACCTCAGTTCAGCCTGGCCCTTCGCAATAGGTGTTTGAAGTGCCTGCTGGGGGCCAGGAGGTGGCTGGAGGGTAAGGGGGACAGTCATGCAGAAAGTAGTGACAGTACAGAGGCTTTGCATGGCGGAGGGACAGGAGCAGGACGTGGCGGGGGGAATTCCAAATGAACAGAAAAGAAAGGTGCTCCTGCCAGCCCCCTCCAGGCAGGCACAAGAGTGACCCCGGTTCCCATCTGCCTGCTGACTGCCGTGGGCCCCTGGGCAGCAGCCTCTTGGGCCTCAGCATACTCATCTGTCAGATGGGCTCATCCCATAAGATGGAGGCGAGGATCAGGCGAGGCAAAGGATGTGCACTCTCTGGACTGGATGTAAAACCCTCAGCAGGGCTGCTTTTGCCAATAGTTAATGGGTCCAGGCACGTGCCCCATTTACGAAAGAAACCACCACGGTGAGTTCGCACCACAGGCAGTGCTGCAGGGGAGAGTAGGCTGGAGACAGAGGGGGAGAAGGGGCCCAGGGTGGAGGGCAGGGAAGCCTTCCTGGAGGAGGCAAGACGAAGCTGTGTACATGATGGAGGGATGGGCAGGGTTTGCACAGACCAAGAGGTGCAGGGAAGGCTTGTAGGCAGAAGGACCAGCACACGGAAAGGCACTGAGAAGGGAGTCACTTGGAGAGCAGGGAGGGACGTCAGCCCCCTGGCTGGCAAGGAGGAGTAGCGGGCCTGGGGTGGCATCCTGGAAAGCCCCAGCTCCTCCGGGCCGGAGCTCCAGGTCTCACCTCCCACCACTCTCAGCTTCAGGCTTAGAGCTCCCTGCCAGCTTTCGCCTCTGGCCTCTGCTCCAGCCCTGGCGCCCACCCCAGTGCCCTCCATGTGTCTTTGCTGGCTGGTTCTGACGCATTGTTCCGAGCTGGGCGGGCACAACCCCTCTAGGAACCCAGGCTGAGACTCTCTCCCCCGGAATCAGCTCATTCCCTCCCAAGGGGAAGGTGCTGTTATCGTATCCATTTTACAGCGGGGGAAACTGAGGCTCAGAGAAAGTCCAGCGTAGCATGGCCTTCATCAGAGCTTGAATTGCCTCTCCAGCCCGGCCCTGTGCAGGACACATCTATCTCCTCAGATCCAGCCAGGGAGGTGGCAGGTGCCGTGATGATCTCCCCTACTTGCAGAGGAGGAAGCTGAGCCCAGGAAGTGGCCGAGCAGACTCTGAGGCCCAGAGGGAGGCGGCCAGGCCCAGATGCAGGAGTGAGCGGGAGGGAAGAGGCCAACGTCCAAGGCACAGTGACCAGAGCCTGGGGCAGCCCTGGAAGGCAGGAGAGGCAACCAGTGGGGACAGGGAGCCCAGTGTGGACAGGTCTGAGGAAGCCAAGGACAGAGGGCAGTGACAAGGCAGCCAGGTCCGAAAGGAAAGGAAGCAGGAGGACTTGGGGGCCCCGGGTTTCAGGGCACCCTGCCCGGTCTGGGCTCGGTGGCCCAGCCACCTACCCCCTGGGATGGTGCAGGGTGTGGGGGTCAGCAGTCACAGCCTCTCCTGACCCACAGAACCAAAGGGGTTTGGGGCCCGAGTGGGCAGCGCACTCTGAGACAGCCAGGGTCACGCGGGAGTTGCCCAGGGCGGGCCCAGTGCCCTGGTCCACGTCACACCCTCGCCCGCAAGCACAGGACGGAAGCCTCGAGGCCCTTCCACGCGGCACTGTCGTCAGTCAGCGGAGTCACATGGGGCTCGGGCAGTGGGGGCCCTGGCGCCTTCCGGTGCCTTCCCGCCTCCGCCCCACCCCTCGGGATCCTGCCACAGCTCTTGGAAAACAACTGAGGAAATCAAGTGGAAACACAAATCCGCCGCCCAATCCCTCCCGCTCCCCCAGGCCAGACCCCCCCACTGCACTGGGGGAGGGGGCTCTGGCGCAGAGGCAGTGCCAGCCCAGCACAGTCTGCCTTGGCCAGGCCCCGTCGATCCGTCCCGGGCTTCCCAGCACCTGGACCTGTCTGTCGCCCCACCTGGTCCTGCAGAACCAGCCCCTCCCCAGAGGGACCTGGGGCACAAGCTCGAGCTTCCCCCTTCCCCCTGCCACCTCTAGACTCTGCGATCCGGGGCCAGGGAAATTCCAGGCCTGGCTCTGCCAAAGACTATGGGTCCCCCTGGGCAAGCCCCTTCCCCATCTGTAAAATGGGGGCGATGAGCCCTGCCCCGTCCCCCTCGCAGGGGCTGGTGAAGAAAGACAGAGGACTAGGGAGGGGCAGCTCTGTGTAAACTGTAAAGCGCTGGGCCACCGATTGCCACGTTGATGTTTACGGAGAGGGGCCGCCTCCCAGACTGTGGAGCAGCGCGGCTCCTTGGCAACAGGTTCAAGGGAGCCGATGAGTGAATCGGTTTCCCCTGCAGGGTCCGCTGTGCACTTCTGGGGGGACCCTGACTGTGGAATTCAAGAGCTCTGCTGAGGAGCCAGTTAGAAAGGGGACAGGGTCATAGACTCCAGACACAGCAGAGGCCAAGACAGAGGGGACTAGAATACTGGGGAGCGGACGGCGGATGTGAGCAACAGTTTGAGGGAAAAACTGTCGTGGCCGATGACTGGCCGTGGGGGAACGAAGGGAGCGGATGAGTCAAAAATGCCTCCGAAGTTTCTGGCCTGGGTCACTGGAGAACAGTGGCACCGTTGACGGGCAGGGAAGCGGGAGGGGTTGGTCTGGGGGCAGGATGGTGATGAGGGTTTGGGACACAGACTCACAGCATCATCGGGCTGCAAGCCGCCTCAGAGGTCATACGGGTCACCGTTAGGAAGTGGAGGCTGAGTGTGGAGCGGCCACTTGCTGGGACACCTGTGAAGTGAGGGCCTGGGACAGGGTGTTGGCGTCGGTGGGGACCTGGCCAGGGTCACAGAGTGGGAGGCGGATCAGACCCCGTCCCCACCCTCTGTGGGGGAGACAGACGTGGCTGTAATTACAACCTGGTCTACAGGGATGGCTTGGAGGGGACTCGAGGGCCAAGCCCGCCTGGGGGTGGGACTGGGGGAGTAGCCAAGGCACAGTGACATCCCTGTCATCAGAGGCAGGCTCCTCCGGGCCAGGTACATCACATCCAACCCCTGCAACCATCCTGCGAGCTCCGGCACTCTCGTCCCCACTCACAGACAAGGCTGAAAGAGAGTAAGCGCATTGTCCCGGGCCCCACGGGTCTGACGACGTCCAGACTGGTGCTCGTAGCGCTGCTTCCTGGAGCAGGTGTGCTAGAGCCGAGGCCTGGCCCATGAGCAGGAGTTTTCCGAGAGACAGGGAGGGAGGGGCGACCCCGACCTGCGCCAAGACCATCTTCCCATGAGATCTGAGGCTGGCCCTGCCCCCACCCTGTCCCGGGGCCTCTCACTTCACCCCCTTCTGGTGACACCAGCTGACCCAAGAATGTGTCCAGAGATGGCACTGGGGGTGGAGGCCTGTTCCTTATTCCCAGGGAACCACTGCCCACGCCCAGGCCTTCCCACCACGATCCTGCCCCCACCCACACTTCTCCCCTGCACAGTCTCCTCTCGTCCCAGGAGTGAGACTGCAGAGCGAGGCAGCCCAGACGGGGGTTTGCCCCAGTCACCAGCACAGTCAGCTGAGCTGAGGCTCAGACCCGCAGGGCCTGGGGTCTCCAGCCACGGCACGGCCTCAGCTCGGCCACACCACATGGTACTTTTCCATCCTTAGGCTCCCGTGTGCAGTCACCCTGGAAGTGAGCTGGGAGAGGAAGGAGGGTTGGCTGGAGCACTGGGAGTTTGGGGCAACTACAGCTTATAACCCAGGGTGCAGCCGTGTGCTGGAGTCAGCTCATACCCACTCAAGAGAGCCAACTGTTAAATCCTCTGGAATCTTCTGAGCCAGTTGATATTACCTTGTAAGCTTGAAACCTTCCCTGCTGGAAGTTTTTAAACCATGAAAATTGGCAGTCTACCTCTCCGCCCCAGGCTCCTGCTGACGGAGCCGGTTGTTAAGCATTTACCAGCACCTCACTGTCCAGGGACCCATCTCCTGGCTCCCCTGGAGGCTTCTGGGTTCTCCCAAGCTCCCGCCCCCTTCTTGGGCTCTTGAGGGAATTGCTGTTGCTAAAAAATCCATTAATATCTCCTACTTGCCACCAATTAAAGCCCAAATCTCTCCCCAGGCTTTCCGTCCCCAGCACCAAGCCAGCCAACCTTCCCAGCTGCGTCTTGAACTGTTCCCATCATGTCCCCGCTGCGGCAGCCACATGGGAATAGACGACGCTTGCTGAAGAGGCCCTTGCCTTCCTGCCGGCCGCAACACTTCACCTTTCCCCCCATCTCTGCCTTGTGAAATCGTCCCCAACCTGTAAGGCTCATTCATGGACTGGTGGTCGATTAATGCTCCTTGACGGAGTGGAAGGGGATTGAAACGAGGCTCCACGACCAGGACTGAGCTGGGCCCTGGTAGACGCTGCGGCACCGGGAACCCTGAATCCAGTCCGCTGTCTCAGGACAGAAACATGCCAAACCCCTCTGCCTTCCTTCTCGGAGATAATAGGTTTAATGGAAGACAGACTGGTCACTGCCTTCAGGGGTGGGCAAAATAGGAACCAACTCAAACCACTTAGGTTACCCTTTCATTCTCTGGTCAGTCTCTTGAACTCCTCTGCATCCTTCAAAACCCAGCCTAGATGCTACCTCCGTTGAGAGGTCCTGCCCAGTTAGAAGTCCTGCCTAACCCCCTTGCCCCTGTGCCTGGCGCACATTTCGATCGTTGCATGCATGGCACTGGGGGGTGCTTATCTGTCCATTTGTCCATCACCCCCTACATCATAGCCAATTGAGACAGCGCCTTACTTAAGGCCAAATTCTCAGCCTCCAGCTCGAGAGACTCAGGAACTGCTTGAACTGACTTGAACTGACTCCATCACTGCCTTGGGCAAGTCATCCGCTCTCCCTGGGCCTGCTTCTCCCCTGGATAAACCAGACTCAGATTAGCTGATCTCCTCCTCCCTCTGCCCTCCTAGGATTCCGTGAAGATACACCCCTCGCCTTCCCCATCTGTCTCTAACCTTCTCTCTAGCCAGGAGACCCCAGAAGGCCCCAGTGAGCTGGTCGCGCTCAGGTGATGCGGATACAATGGTCTAGGACTCTGACGCCTCCTCCCCTAAGAGCCGAAATCCTAACCTCTCCACATCTCAGTTCTCCTCTCTGTTACGTAGTGGTAGGTAACCGTGGTAGAATCGCAGTGGTTCTGATTAAATGGGTATACAGACGTCTGGCACAGTGCGGCATGCAGTCGGTGCTCAATAAACACTCACTGCTGCTGCTCTAAGTAGAGAGGGAGGCGTCCAGTGTCCTCGCCTGTAAGCTCACCCTGGGCCGGGCACTGGGGCTCACAAGCCTCACTCTATGTGTGTGTGTGCGTGTGCGTGTGTGTACACGTGTGTGCACAGGCATTTGTCTCGGGGTGTGCCAGGGGGCAGATGAGGACAGGTGAGGGGCCAGGCCCTGCTGGAGGAGGATGGGAAGCTCTGAGAGGCTGGCCTGTGACCTCAGGCCAGCGAAGCGAGAGGAGGGCATTTGGGGGGAAGGAACGGCCCGAGCCGTGGCCAGGGGGACGCACTGCAGAACCCACCGGCCTCAGGTCCATCCCCACCAAGAAAGGAAGACAGAGATCTCTGTGAGCTGCTCTGGGTCCCTGTCCCCGCACAGGGTGACACACCTCCTTTCCTGCCCCTGCCCCTTGTTCATGTGGCCCCTCCACCAGGCGTCACGGCCTCTGGGGAGTACTGAACTCCATGCTTTGCCACAGTCATCGGCTGTCGCTCCCACCAGGATGGGAGCGCTGCGAGACCTGCGTGCAGGGGGACCTCGATATAGCCTAGATGAACGAATGAGTGAACGAATGGACTACGTGTACCCCCCAGACACTGACGAGTCAGTCACCTGAGAACTGATGCCATCCTGCCTCCCATGACCACACCGCAAAACCCCTGGGACACCGACACACACCCCGAGAGCCCCCACCCTCCAGCGAGCCTCACTGCCCCGCTGCGTGGAAAGCTGCTCTCTCTCCCTGCGCGCCCCCTCCCCATCTGTCCACCCACCCACGCACACTTTCCCTCCTGCCCGGGGCAGCTGAGGGTGCACTGGGGCGGGGCAGGGCCAGAGGGGCCTCAGAGGCACCCGGGGCAGAGGACTGGGGGAGGCTGGGAAAGTCCGGGCTGTCTCTCCTGGGGGGTGGGCGGCATGGCGGGGCGCTCACAGGGATGGAGGGAGGGAGGAGGGTCGCCAGCCCAGTACAGCTGCGTCCCCTCCCCACCAGCCTGCCTGGGCACAGAAAGGCCTCTTTGTTCTCCGCCTTTAAAGGGTAAGAGAAACACTTATGCATGGCAAATTAGCCCAAAAATGTATTTCTCTAAAACACCCAATTGTCTCACCAGGCCTGCAGCTGCAGGGAAGTTCCAGGGAGCCGGGGGAGGGGGCGGCTTTGGGGTGACCCTGGGGGACAGGGAGAGGTGGTGGGGAAAGAAGGGCCATCCCGCCTTCCCGCCTCTGCTCTCAAAATCTCACAGTCGCAGAAGGGCACAGCTGAAGAGGGCCCTGGGCTCAGGGAGACCAACCCCTGGTATTACAGAGAGGGAAACTGAGGCCCAGAGAGGGGGCATGACAGGCCTCAGGTACATGCCAATGAGTGCTGGCTGGTGCCAGAGGAAGGCTGAATTCCATGTCTCTGGGGCTCTTTCATCTGTTTCCACTGCCTTGTCCATGCTGGAAGGAAAGGGTTCCGGGTCCCCAAGGTCACGTAAGCCAGCTGCCCTGGGAACGCGAGGAGAGAGAAAGAAACTGGGTGCTCTGCTCACGAGCTACCCACGCCGGCTTCAGTGCCCAGGAAGATGAACAAGGGCATCCACCAAGCCCTCTCCTCCCCAACTGGTGCCTGCCCATCGGGCACCTGAAGGCCAGCACGCCGGGGCCCTGGGGGGGGTCCTCCGCCAAGGCCTGCTCCCAGGTGCAGGCAGGAGAGTCCCCCTTAGTCAGCAGATTGAAGCAATGCACATGAGAAGATTCCAGCACTCTATCTGGTGTGCAGTCTCCAGGAGCTGCTCTTGGGGGGCCCCGAGTGCATCTCTGGTCTCCCCAAAAGGAACTAGATACAGCCTGTCCCCAAGGAGCTCCGTGTCCTATGGGGAGACAGATGAGTGAACAAACAACTCTACTGAAAGAGTCCCAAAGAGACAGGTGCCCAACACAGAGAGGAGGATGTTGAGGAGGAAGGCTTCCCAAGGAGGGGCCCAGGCCTGGTGAGGCTGAGAGTGGGGCGGGGGGAGCAGTTCAGGCAGAGGGAACAGCATGAGGACACAAACGTGGAGCCTGAGAGCTACCCCCTGACTTCCAGATTCGGAGCTGTTGATTTTAGAGCACTTGTTGAGCACTCCTGAGTCCAGCCGTGCAGGAGACGCAAGGGAGAAGCCACAGTGCTGACCCTGGAGACATTGCAGACTTCATGCTGTGAGTTTTATATGTAGGAAACAATACTGAACTGGCCGTGAAAAATGCCCCAAAGAGAGTGCAGATTTAGTGCCCTGAGACCCCGTGTTCGGCAACCCAGGCTCAGTTTGTGCATCTGTACAATGGGGTGATGACATCCACCCAGCAGAGCCATTGGCAGAAGTCAACAGAGGAAGACACTGAAAGGGCCTAAGCCCTGGCGGGTGCCTAGTGGGTCTCAGTCATGTGCACTCCAGCCCCAGAGAAGTCTGACCCAGCAAGACAGGAAGAGGTGGGGGGTGTCAGGGAATGTGTGTGAGTGTGAATGTGTTTATGCGTGGGTGGGTATATGCATGTGTATGAGTGTGTGTTGTGATTGTGTGTGTCAGCATGTGTGAACATGCCATGAGTGCATGAGTATGTGCACATGTGTGAGTACTGCAGTTGTGTGCAATGTCTGTGTGAATGCATATGTAGATGTGCGCCTGTGTGAGTCTGTGTGTGCATGCACACATGTGTTTGTGATTGTGTGTAAGTATATGCATGCATGTGTGTGCACATGTGTGAGTGTGTATAAGTGAGTTGTGGGCATGTGTGTGCATGTATGTTGTGATGGTGCGTATAAGTGCACGTTTACATGTATATATGTTGTGACTATGTATGAGTCCTTGCTGTGCTTGTGTGAGTGTTATGACAGCGTATGTGGGTGCTCGTGTGTCAGTGAGTGTGTGCACATACGTATCACCACGAAGGGCTCACATGTGGGAATGCTTCCTGCACAGGGGACTCTTATGAAGAGGCCAAGCTGCCTGGGGAATGTCCTCTTGGGTGTCTGGAGGGACCAGGAAGGACACCCAGATACAGAGGGACCTCCAAGAGGGTGGAAGATGCCAAGAAGGGAGAAGCCTGCCGTGAGTGGAGGCTTCAACTCCACCTGGCCTCCCCAGGTTCAAGGTGGCACTGGCAGGTGAGCAGACCCCGCGGTGGAGTGAGTCCCCCCTCCCACCCTATTAAGAGGTTTCATGGCTTCTTCTTCCCTCCAGGAGAAACCAGACATGGAAGGGTTCACCACACCCTCCATGGGCAGGTCCCTGCCCCACTGCGCCTACTTTTCTCCTGATGCCAGGTTCTTGGCTCCTGCCCCGTGGCCAGACCAAGTCGCGTCCTCAGACCCACCACCTTCCCTCCACCCTGTGCACGTGCACGCGTTGCCCACCTTGTCTGCCTGGGGCACTCGGAGTCAGCGCCAAATGTCCATCTTCTCGCATGTGTTCCTTCCCCTTCCTTCCTGCAGCATTGTCTCATGTTCCCACACACACCCACTAGTCCTCACAGCATGTCTGGTTCACAGAACCGTGATCACTAGACCTAAAACCATGGAAAACTTGCCAAAGAATCCTCTCTGGAAAAGGCACCAGGAACTGAAAGCAAGGACTCAAGCAGACGTTTGCACACTGTATTCATGGCAGCATTATTCACAACAGCCAAAGGTAGAAACAACCCAAACGTCTGTGGACAGATGAACGAACAAACAAAATGTGGTGCATCTATATAAGGGACTATTTGTTACTCAGCCATAGAAGGGAAGGAAATCCTGACACCTGCTACAACATGGAGGAAACTTGAAGAATTATGCTAAGGAAAATACGCCAGACACAAAAGCACAAATACTGTATGACTCCATTTGCGGGCGGACCCGAGAGTGGTCAGAATCAGAGACCGAAAGTAGAATGGAGCTTGCTCGGGTGGGAGGAGGGGCGACAGGGAGTCATGTGTAACAGACACAGGGTTTGAGTTTGGGATGATGAAAAATTCTGTGGGTGGATGGTGGTGACGGTTGTACAACAATGTGAATGTACTTAATGCCACAGAAATGCACACTTATTAATGATTAAAATGGGAAGTTTTATCTTACGTATATTTTACTCCCCCCTACACACACACACACAACTTTTTTTAAAAAAGGCACCAGGCCCAGACAGCTTTATGAGGAAGTCCTTTTATAGATTTCAAGAAACAGTTTTCTTGCTGCATAACCTGTTGTTGGTACTAGAAGACAACAGCTATCATGGACTTCTCCAAGTTTATAGGCCTAGAAAGCATCAGAGCCAAGACTCAACCCACTTGAGTCTAACCCAAAAACTGTGCTGTTTCCACCTGAGTTCGTCTCATCAAACCACAAGGAAGAGCTTGACAAAGGCAGCCCTGTGGCCAAGTTCCCTCCTTATCGGTAAGTTCTGGGCCAGCCTTACCCCCTAGCCCGACACACGCACCTGCCTGGCCAACTCCTCCTCATCTATAAGCCTCCGTTCAAGGTCAGCAACTGCACAAAGCCTTCACTGGCGCCTTCCCCTGGCCAGGCACACCCTCGGCCTTGGCCTTCCCTGGCAACTGTCTCCCCTCGGCAGCAGTGGGCCCCCCAGGACCAGCCCACAGGGACTCTCCTCTGGGCCCTGGATGCTCAGCTGAGGGCCTGGCACACAGTAGGGGCCCAACAAGTGGCTGTGAGCAAAAGAGCTGCACACTAGGGCCACACACATGGGTGCAGGACTGGGAGGTCCCTCGGGTTCCTCCTGGCCCTGACACCCTCCCATGACACAGACCCAGAGGTAAGTGAATGTCCTTCTAACCCTCGGACCAGAAAGAAACCCTAGAGGTCTGGGGAACAGGGAGAGAAGAGGAGAAGGAGAACGGAGATGAGGGTGTAGAGACTTGAAGGGGGCTCTTCCATCTGTTTAGCTCCTGGATGGGGACAGCAGAAAAGAGCCAAAGACACAGTGGCAATGAGGCAGGTGGCAGGAACCTTCAGATCCCACTCGACTTCTTAAAAGGCCCCTGAAGACAGGGGCTACAGTGGGCCCCACCCATGTGAGGAGGCTGCCCCCTCCTCTCCAGCAACGGCCCGACCTCCCTGGCGCCCTCTCTGTGCCCTCGCACTGGACCCTGCTCTGTCTGCCTTGGGCCGGTCTGTTTCCCTGAGCAGGTGTCTGTGAATGGGGCCATTCTTAGGGTGTGCTTGGGCTATCCCAGAGGAAAGGTGTGTGGTCCATGGGGGTCATGACCGTGATCTATAACCTGAGAGCTCACTCCCCAGCCACCTCCAAGGAGGTCCTTGCAAGGCCATGGGTTGCTCCAAGGAGGCTGCTCCTGGAATGTCTCCAGCTATAGGCAGTGGTCACGGGCTCTCAGCTGATGGGTCATCCAGGCTCAGATGCCGGTCATGTGGGGATGGCCAGGAACCCTGAGACTGCTGAGCCCTGGGGCCAAAGAAGTGGCACCAGCAGCTCAGGGATGGGGGATGCAGAGGGTGTCATCGTACCCCCAGACAAGGGGTAAGACACCCTTGACCCTGCCCACATTCTCACTGTGTCCCCAAACACACGTGCAGTCACCGTCATCCCAGACACAGATACACCCACACACACGCACCTGTTCCCAGCTGGCACACACAGCCACATGCCACCGTGCAAGGCGTGTCTGCACACATGCATGGGGGCAGGGCCAGATGCCCCCCCCCCCGACCTCTCTTTCTCCCCTGGTCCAACTCTTCCAGCCCATCCTCCTTGGCCCATTCTTCTCCACATTAGCAGTGCTTCCTGTCCCCAAGGCGCCCCCGAGAATCATTTGGAAATCCTGAGGCCAGCAGCCTGGCTCTTGCTGGAGAGTGAGGATGTCACGTGCCCACACTGTCCTGGCCCTGCAGAGGCCAATCCCTCCCTGCATCTGCCCCCATCTTGCTGCCCTCACAGGCACACACTCCGGCCTCCTCCCATGAGTGACCTGGAGAGACGACATCCTCCTGTGGTCTGGCTTCACCTCCTCCCAGCATGCCTTCGTGCTGCCAGCTCTGGTGATAACTTCTGGAGACCGGAGTCGACCACTGGAGTCCAACCCTGGTGGATGGAGCCGGTAAGGAGCATGATGCAAAGAACACACATTCGGGAGTTCAGCCCCAAACTGGGTCACCTGCCAGTCACAGACACAGCCTCAGACTGAGTCCTGACCCCAGCCTGGCCACAGATGGAAGGAGCTTTGACACTAGTTAGAGATTTTCCATCAAAACTGTGTGATAGCCTGAGGCCTGACCCTGACCCTGACCCTGACCTCAGCCTGCAACCTGACCCTAAACTCGAAATGACACTTAGAAGCTTTGGTGTTGGTCACAGACTGGATCCTCCAAAAATGAACACTTAGCCTGAACCCTGACCCCACTGTGAATCATTTCCCTAAATCCAGAATGAACCCTTACCCTGTCTCTGACACTGTCTATGAAGTGAGCCCTGTTCCAAACCCAAGATAACCCTGATCCCGACCCTAGACTGAACCTTTAACATGGCCCAAGCCTGAGTCCAGATCTTGACCCCAGACTGAGCCTTTACCCTCCCCCAAAATGAACTTTATCTCAGCTACAGACTGAGCCCTGATCCCGGCTGCAGCCTGAGCCCTGACCCTTAGGCAATCCTCTCTGCAGACTCTGCCTCACTTCGGCAGCACATATACCAAAATTGGGAGGCATAACTTGCTCCATATGGTTCCAATGGCTAGAACTGGAACCAAAAGGTAGAACTTCCCAAAAGTCTGGGCTGGACAAGGATAGGACAAGCCATGTAGGGAGTCATGAGCTCCGTGTCACTGGAGCCGTGCCGGCAGGGGCTGGTGACTTCCTGTCTTGGTGCTACAGAGAGACCTACATCAAGTGGCAGGGAGACACCTGTGGCCTCAGAGGGCCCCTCCAGCCCTGAGACGTTGAGGGGGCTTCACGATTCATTCAGGTGCCCTGAGCTCTTCCCCTCAAGCTGGATACAGCCCCAGATACAGCCCAGACTGCCAGATCTGGAAGGACCCTGGCGCCCACCTTCTGAAGAGGGAGACACAGCCCAGAGATGGGAGCACCTTGGGAGCCCGTGGCAGAGCCAGGTGGGAACAGGACTCCCCAACTCATGCTCCTCTCGGCTCCCTCCTCCCACATCTGGACCAAGCCCAGACGGAGACAAGGCCCCCAGAGCCCAGCTGGCATTAAGCACTGTCACTGTGGGGAGAGCAGTTCAGGGCTTTCTGTCCCACTGTGAGTCCCCTGTTCCACCCCAGGCTCAGAAGTACAGACCCAAGACTGGGAAGAACACAATGTCGCCATTTCCAGAATGCCGGAATAACCTTTCTCCTCCAGCATCCTCGTTTTGCAGACCTTGGACACCAAGACCTAGAGATGCAAACCAGGCTGCCTCACGTGGTGCAGCCAGGCAGGGGCACATCAGGATGCGACCCCAGACCCTGGCACCTGCCCCGCTCAGGCGCAGCCACACAGCTGCCTCAAGAGGGCTGGAGGGTGGTGGGGGGACCTGGTGCCAGGCGGCAGAGGCTGGAGGGGGGCTGGCTGGGCCCTCGCGCCACCCCCCAGGCACCCCAGCCTGGCTCCGTCCAGCCCGGCTGCCCAGCTGCCGGCACATCCGCCCAGGCCCAGACATCAATCCACACCAGGGCCCTTGCTCCGCTCTTTCTTTTCTGCCCTCCTCGTCCCTCCCCAGCTCATGTCTTTTTTTCCCTCTCTTTCTCTCTCTTTCTCTCTCTCTCTCTCTCTTCCAACATGTCATTACAGTAGAAACAAAAAGCGCGGGGACAATGCGGGCATTGACGGCGGCCCCCTCCCGCCCCCTCCCCCCGCGGTGCGTGCCAGCACTCTTTCCACCCGCCCAGGGCTGGAACCCCTGCCAAAGGAGCCCTGCTCATAAACAAGAGGAACCAGATAAACCAGGAACACAATAGAGGGATTTGTTGCACTTAGAATGGTGGGAACAATGTCAACGTCGCGCGCAGCTGCTTCTAAGCCCCCACCCCACCAAGTCCTGCCAAGCAGCCCCCTCGCCCCCAGCCCTTCTGATTTATGAAAGGTCAGAGGGCATCATGGCTAAAGGGCCCCTTCCTCGCATCCCTCGTTAACCCTTGGGACACAATGGTCCCTTCTCTGGAAGGTGGCGGGTGGGGGTGGGTGTCACAGCACTTCCTGGAGCATCCTGGGGCCGACTGGTGGCGGCACAGAGGGAGGAGCGGGCTCCCAGATGCCCTCGGGCTGGGGGCTTCATCCAGAGTGACCGCCTCTTGGGAGAAGGTCTTCTTAGCCTACACTGGCTCTACAAGATGGCAACCCAGGCTGCCGCCCCAGCCGCACACTTCAGGGCGAGAGATTCGCCGATGGCCCAGCAGGCGCTGAGTACCTTGTTAGATGCAGGGGTGCCAGGGTGAGCAGGACACAGTCCCTAACCCAGGGGAGTACAGGGCATGCGTGTGTGGGAGTCTCGGGAAATGGGCCCAACACTGCTGGCTCAGGACAGAGGGTAGGAAGGACAGTGGAGGAAGTTCCGGGAGGAGGTGATGCTTGAGCAGAGGAGACAACATGAGCAAAAGCCTGACAAGCAGTTCCCAGCAGAGGTCGAGAATCAGACTCCCTCCGCCTCCACTCATGAGAGCTGGGGTTCCTCTCGGCAGCTCCCTCATTAGTAAAACAAGGACAATAACACCTGTCTCACAGGTACTCAGGAAGCTTAAGTGAATGAATATAAATAAGGTACTTAGAACAGAGTCTGGCACAAAGTAAAGTTCAATAGGTGTGGCTGTTGTTGCAGATTCCCATGACCACCCTTACTTCATATCATGGCCCCCACAGATGGGGCAACTGAGTCTGGGACTCCCGTCAGGTCTCATGGTCCTGACGGGAGTCCAACCCAAGGCTCCTAAGTCCAAATCCAGGCATCTTTCCTTCCCATTCAGCTGCTTTGAGATGGGGGTCCCAAAATTAGGAATCTGGGATTGAGGGAGAGAGGAGTGCTAAACAATCTGTTTGAGGATTGATCCCAAAATAGGCTTCAGCCATCTTCCCTCCTAAAAAAAAAATCACATGGAATCCTCTAAGTCCCTTCACACTTAAGCCCAAACTGGAAGAAGGAAGACACATAGGAAAGTCTCCTGTTCACCCACCTCTCACCTCTGCTGAGCGCAAACCATCCCCACCACCCCTGCTGGGGTCCCAGGCCCCTTTGTGGACACTGACTCTCTCTCTAATGGGAGTTCAGTGTTTCTAATCACTAAACTCCAATCCTTTAGGAAATCCTGTCAGCTCTGCCTTTAAAACATTAAGAATGTCCAGTCTCACTTCTATTCAACATTGCACTAGAAGTCCTAGCCAGTGCAATAAGGCAAGAAAATGAAATAAAAGGCATACAGATCAGAAAGGAAGAAGCAACATTATCTTTATTCACAGACAACATAACCATCTATATAGAGAATCCTAAATAATCCAAAAGATCTACTATGAGTGAGTTTAGCAAAATTGTAAGATACAAGGTTGATATACAAAAGTCAATAATATTTCCATGTGCTAGCAATAATCAGAAATTACTTTTTAACATTTAAAATAGTATCACAAAATATGAAATATTTATGGATACATTTACATTATAAATACATGACATAATGACACTGAAGAGGTAGAGAAGGAAGGAGCTGATCTAAATAACTTTGTACAATGATGTTTTTGCTGGATACTGGAAGGCTAAAGACAAAATGAACTATACACAAACGTATGCTCATTGGTAAATTTGTTTCTGACAAAGATATGGGTTAGCAATTCTGAGACCACTTTACGTGTATAGTAAATCTGGACAAACACTTAAATATACTACAGATAACGAGAGCCAGTTTTCTCACTGTTGGAGAAAGAAGTTATAAGCAATGGGGTAAGGCTAGAATAAAACCCTGGGGTGCCAGAAGTGGAGCTTAATTTCCCTCTCCTTGAGTGAGCACTGACTTAGTGACTCGCTTCTAACAGACAGAATATGAAAACAGTATCCTCACAGTGGAGAAATCTGATCAATACCACCTTAACTAAGTGGTCAAGGTTGACGTCACCATTCCAAGACACAGCAATATCATGTACCCCCAATATGACTCCATGAGAAGGGCACATCTCTTCTGTGCTGTTCTCCCCCAAAATTCATGACTTCAGTCCAAAAAAATCAGAAAAAAACAAATTCAGGAATATGTTACAAAATACCTGACTACCAAACCAGTAAAGGTAATATAAATAAGAAAAGACAAAAAAAAAAAAAAAAAGCCTGACTAGTACTCTTCAGAAATGTCAAGGTTATGAAATACAAGGAAAGACTACAGAGGAACTGTCAACAGATAGGAGGAGACTGAGGAGACACGGCAAGGAACGCAATGTGGGATTCTGGCTTGGATCCTGGAACAAAACAAAACAAAAAAAAGGACGTTAATGGAAAAACTGAAGAAAGTGTATACTTTTGTTAATAATATTTTCCTCAATGTTGGCCATGTGCGGTGGCTGATGCCTGTAATTCTAGCACTCTGGGAGGCCAAGGCAGGAGGATCACTTGAGCTCAGGAGTTTGAGACCAGCCTGGGCAAGAGCAAGACTCCATCTCTACTAAAAATGGAAAGAAATTAACTGGACAACTAAAAACACATAGGAAAAATTAGCCGGGCATGATGGCGCATGCCTGTAGTCCCAGCTACTCGGGAGGCTGAGGTAGGAGGATCACTTGAGCCCAGGAGTTTGAGGTTGCTGCGAGCCAGCCCCAGTGACAGAGCAAGACTCTGTCTCAAAAAAAAAAAGAAAAAATTTCCCAATGTTAATTTCTTAGTTTTGATAATTGTTCCATAGTCATGTAAGATGTTAACATCAGCGGAAGCTGGGTATAGGATATACAGAAATTTTTTATACTGTCTTTACACCTCTTCCGTAAAGCTACATTATTTCAAACTAAAAAGTAAAAACAACAAAAAACAAAAAACAAACCCTATCATGTAAAATAGCAAAAAAAATGAAATACTTAGGGATAAATTTAACAAAGGATGTGAAGACCTAGACCAAAACCGCTAATCTATTGCTGAGAGAAATTAAGGAAGACATAAATAAACGCAGATATACCATGTTCATGGATCAAAGACCCAATATTAAGATGCCAATTCTCCTCCAATTGTTCTATAGATTTAATTGGATCCCAATAAAAACCCCAGCAAGGCTTATTTATAGAAATTGACAAGCCGATTCTGAAATTTATACGGAAATGCAAAGAATCTAGACAAGTCAAAACAATTTTGAAAAGAAGAACAAAATTGGAGGACTTACATACTACCTGATCTCAAGATTTACAAAGCTACAGTAATTGAGTCAGCGTAGTATTGACATAAAGATGGACGTAGAAATGAATGGAAGAATACAGAGCCCAAGAACAGACCCATGCATAGAATCAAGCGATTTTCAACAAAGGTTCATGAGTCAAAGCCAATGGGGAAAGAACAATCTTTTCAATAAATAGCACTCAAACAACTGAATAGCCAAGTGTAAAAAGATGAACCATTATCCATATTTCATACCATATACGAAAAAATTAAAACAGATCACAGGCCCACATGTAAAACTTCCAGAAGAAAATATAGGAGAAAACATTTGGGACCTTACTTGGGCAAAGATTTCCTAGATACAACATTAAATGCACAACCCATTTGAAAAAAGGATAAATTGGACATGGTTAAAATTTTAAACTTTGCTCTTCTAAAGACACCTAAGAGAATGAAAAGATAAGCCAGAGAGTGGGAAAAAATATTTGTACATCATATATCTAATAAAAGACTATAATCAGAATATGTGAAAAATTCCCAAAACTTATTCAATAATAAGAACGCAAAAAACCCATTCTTTTAAACGGGCAAAACATTTGAAGAGACACTTCCCGGAGGAAGATATACGAATAGCAAATAAGCTCATTTTGCTAATAGCAAAATAGCAAATAAAGAGGTTCAGGATGACTCATCGCTAGGGAAATGCAAGTTAAAGTCACAAACAAGACGCCACTACTGATCACACCAGGGGTTGTCCAGGACGTAGAGGAACTGGAACTCTCACACCCTGCTGGCGGACATGTAAACTAGTGCAGCTACTTTGGAAAACAGTCCGATCCTTTCTTAACAGTTAAATATACATACCCCATGGCCCAGACATTCCACTCCTGGGTATTTACCCACCAGAAATGAAAGCGTATGTCCACACGACTTGTACATGAACGTTCATAGCAGCTGTATTTGTAATAGCCCAAATCTGGAAACAACCCAAATGTCCATCAGCAGGTGACTAGATAAACAAATTATGGTCTATCCATACAATGGCATATTCTTCTGTAATAAAAAGAATAAACTCCTGATACACATAACAACATGGATAAATCTCAGAACAATTACGCCCAGTGGAAGAAGCCAAACCACACACACAAAAAAGGAGTACGTTCCGTATGGTTCCATTTAGATAAAACTCCAGACAATGCAAATTAATCTAGAGTGACTAAAAGCAGATCAGTGGCTGCCTGGGGACGCGTGGGGTGAAGGGAGGGGCTCCCGAGGGGCGGCAGGAAAGTTCAGGGCCCTGGATGTGCTCATGCACTTGATGGCGGTGATGGATTCCTGTGCGGTACGCACGTGTCAAAACTCATCCAGTGCATACTTTAAATTCGTGCAGGTTATTGTGTCTACTGTACCTAAATAAAGCTGTCAAAATTAATGGTTTTTAAAAAGGAAGACCAAACGCGATCAGGAATCTATGTCTTTTTCACCACCCATGCCGCCATCGCCTCTCCTCTGAATGGCCCCAGGTGCCTCCTCCCTGGCCTCCCAGCTTCGGCCCTGGCCCCCTCAGGCCACTCTCAACAGAGCAGACCCAGCGAGCTGTGAAAATGGAGGCCAGATCACATCGCTGCTCTGCGTCAACGCTCCCCGGCCCCACTGCCCTGAGAGTTGCCACGGTGACCATCTGGGGGTCCCTCGGACCTCTTCTCTGCAGCCCCTCACCCACTCTGCCCCAGCCACCCCAGCCTCCGGGCCGTCCCCATGATGCTACGGCCACATTCCCAGCTGGGGAATGTTCCGGCTGCACCGGCTGTTCCTGTCTGGAATGTTCCTGCCATCTGCCTAACTGCCTCAGCCAAGTTCGGGTCTGCTCTCTTATGCCACCTCCTCAGACAGGCTGCCTCCATCACCCTTCTTAGAACTTTGAGCCACCATCCTGTTCACTCCTGACACCTCCCTATCAACTATGTAAAATTAACTCATTTCGGTTTTCATTTCCCTCAGCTGGAATCTGTGTGTATTTCAGTTGTAGTTCACTGATGTAGCCCAGGGCCAAGGGAGCATTGCACATAGTAGGTGTTCAATAAATATTTGTTAAAGGAATGCTTAATGTGTACCAGGTACTGTTCTAAGTGTTTTCCACAGACTGCAATAACCCCAGGAAGGAGTACTATCATTCTCCCCATTTTACAGATGGGAAAACTAAGGCACAGAGCAGATAAGCATGCCCGAGGTTATTCAGCCCAGGTCGCCTGGCTCCAGGTTCTGTGCTCTTAAGCAGCACACTCTGCCACCGCTTCCCCAGGGCCAGGCTTGGGTCATCTAGTGTCTACAAACAGATTCCTCCCAGCAACTGGAGTCCCAGCCCCACTCCTACCCCAATTCCTGGAGTCGAGTCCCATCTTACAGTAACAAATGGTCAGGTGCAGTGGCTCATGCCTATAATCCCAGTACTTTGGGAGACGGAGGTGGGAGGATCACTTGAGCCCAGGAGTTCAATACCAGCCCGGACAACATGCGAGACCTTGTCTCTAAAAATTTTTTTAGAAATTAGCCAGGTGTGGTGGCTTACACCTGTAGTCCCAGCTACCCAGGAGGTTGAGGGGACAGGCTCGCTTGTGCCCAGGAATCGGAAGATGCAGCGAGCTCAGATCTCACCACTGCACTCCAGCCTGGCCGACAGAGTGAGACCCGTCTCTACAAAACAAACAAAACCCAGGAATAGCAACCCTTCCTGGTTCCCTTCAGGCGTTTTCTCTGTTTTGGTCCAGAAGAGGCGTGAGGGAGGGTAGAGGACGCATGAAATGCACACGGCTTCAGTAAAAAGGGGTGGGGGAGAGGAGGGGGCAGAGGGAAGGGGGCTGCAGCTGTGCCTAGGCCTCAATCCTGCTGTCTGGTCACAGGGACAGTGCCCGAATGCACAGTGTCTTCAGGACCGAAATCAGCCACAACCGCTAGTTTCCGTTCCCCTCTCCCTCACTCAGGCACTCATTGATTCTACAAGCCTTTTTGGGCCAAGCGCTGTGGCTCACGCCTGTAATCCTAGCACTCTGGGAGGCCGAGGTGGGAGGATCGTTTGAGGTCAGGAGTTTGAGACCAGCAAGAGTGAGACCTCCGTCTCTGCTAAAAATAGAAAAATTAGCCAGGCGTGGTGGCGCTCTCCTGTAGTCCCAGCTACGTGGGCGGCTGAGGGAGACCAAGGCAGGAGGTGTCTTGCTTGAGCCTGCTTTCCCTCTACCTTCTCGGCAAGTGCCCACACCCTGGGCAGTGCTGGCAGCTGCTGTCAGGAGCTCTATCGAGGAAGGGGCTGGCAGCTTTCTGGAGACAGTCCCTGTCACCCAGGTGCTCACAGCGCTCTGGGGAGGCCCCTCCCCAGGCGTCCAGGGTGCTAGACCTCAGTCAGGGGTCTGGGTTCACGTCCCCACTCTGCGGCTCAGCACCAGCGACCCCGGCCACATCCCTTTCCCTCCAGGCCTCTCAGCTTCATTCCCCGTGAAATGGAGCACTCGCACCAGGAGAATCCAAGCTCCTTCCACCTTTGTGAGCCTGTGGCTTCCAGAAGCTCTAGAAGACAGGAGCAGAGCGCGCCCCGGAAACTCGAAGAGTTGATCACAAGTCAGCTCACTGTCCTTTCCAAAGCTCCTTCTAATCAGGGTCTCGTTTTCATTCAATTCCGTGAGGTGAAGACAGAGGAGCCCAGGCCCCACGGCGCGGATAAGGAAGCCGGAGCTCCATGATGACAGGCCAGGACCAGGGCACAGACAGAGGTGACAGAGCGGAGGCCACGGCTGCTGACCACACCCTGTGTCCTGTCCCTGCCCCCACAGCTTCTGTCCCTGACCAAGCCCTTCCTGGGGCCTATGTGTGGGGTGACGCATCATGCAGGATAGAGGAGCTGCTCCTCACACCCCTCGCCTGCCCTCCCCAGAACCAAGTTGGAATTTCCCTTCTGGCATGACCCCTGGGTCCTGGAGTGAGAGGATGTCACCTCTGGGAGGACAGGGACAGGCCTGGCTCGCTACAGCGCCTGGCATATAGCATGTGCCAGGAATACTTGCTGAGCAAATGGCTGGAGGAGGGTGGCCCTTGCCGTGGGATGGGTGGCTGTGGTCAGCTATCGTGACCACTCTGACCCCACAAATAATCCCAGGTCCCTGGGGCACGTGCACAGCCGCCCGCACGCCCCCTCCCTGCCTCACCGACCTGCTCACTGCTCTCCCTGGGCGCCAGCGACCATCTAGACCAGCATTTCTCCAGCCCACCGGGCTGAAGGACAAACTTTTTTTCAAAACCAATTCTTTGTGGACCAATACTTTTGTAACATATAATAGAAGCAAATTACTAAAACCTGACCCCACTCTTGGAAATGCAGCTCTGTCAAATTGTTACAGGAGCTTCTAAACTGTGCTTGTGTAAGTTCTGCACTTGGCTCTTACCTTGCTGGGGACCAGCGATGAACGGTGCAGGGACAGTGCACGGCGCATGAGGACTGCCTCCTGCGGGGAGCACTCTGACCCCAACTCCTCTTCAGCCAACAAGGTTCTCCCCATGCTCTCCCAGCTCGAGCCCCGCGGCCCAGATGCCATCCCTGAAGACCTCTGGGCTTTCTTCCTCCATCTTCCGGGCTCCAGCACCCCTCTGTCAGCCACTCGTGTAGAAGCCGGGCACCCTCAGGAGCCGTGCGTGTGAACGTGCCCTCGCGCCACGCCCCGAAACAGTCGCCCCGAGAGCCTCGCCCTCTCCACAGCACAGGGCCCTGCAGCGGGCGCCCGCTCACGGTACTCTTTCACTTCTAACGCAAGACTTTTCTCATTTAATCATAACAACCTAGGAAGTTGTTATTCTTTTGTGTAGAAAACAGAGATTTGGAACATGAAGGGACTCCCCAAGCTCACACACCCAGTGAGTGTCGGAATTAGGGTTCCAACGCAGTTCTGTTGGCCTCTGAGTTCAAATTTTTAAATACCTACAAGTGTACTAAATATTGGCTGATGGTGAAGGCACACCAAGCACAGACAGTCATTGGTTGCAATCTTATAATTTGCTAAGGTGAGGCCGGGCGCAGTGGCTCACACCTGTAATCCTAGCACTCTGGGAGGCCGAGGCGAGAGGGTCACTTCAGCCCAGGAGCTGGAGGTTGCAGTGAGCTGTGATCACACTCCGGGCAACAGAGCAAAACTCTGCCTCTTAAAAAAAAAATATATATATAAATATATATATATGTGAAGATATTTGTGCACCAAATAACAGCATCAACATCTATAAAGCAGAAATCACACGAGATTTAAGGAGAAATTAAAGCAAATTAGGAATAGACTTTAGTCCACTCTTCTCAGCCCCTGACAGATGGAGTGAACAAGAGTAAGAATCTTGAACAATTTACTGGCAGTAAAGTTGATGCCAACCAAAGGCTCAGACATAAACACGTGGCAGCCATGCCCCAGACATCCATCCCGCCCTCCACGAGGCGACCAGCGCAGCTACTGTGCCTCTCGCTGCTCAGAGACACACGCACACATCCAGGTGTGCACACGGCTGCACACACACAGGGATGAGCGTGTACAAACATTCACCCCACACTGTTACCCTCTCTGGACAATGGGATTAGGGGTGAGTTTTACCTTCTTCTTTTGTTTCCCTGTACTTTCTAATTTTTCTACAACAAATGTCTATCACATGTGTGTTTTGACATTGGTGTTTAAGTTCAAGGCACGCACGGATTCTGATTAGTGGAAGGTTCCCATGCCGCAGATTCCAGTTAAATGAGGCCTGCCTCCCCTCCCTCCACACTGGCAGTTACGGGGAGCCAGTGGGCGGACACAGGTGCCTTGGAGACAGAAAGACCCAGGCCTGCCGTGAGCACGCAGGGTACTCAGGTGTTGTTTCTGCCACTTGTCTCCGCCGTCTTTCACTCGCTCCAGCCCGATTTCACTGACTTCTCAAATCTCTCCTCCTCTCCCCTCCCTGCCTAGGACCCGTCCCAGCACAAGTCCTCATTACTCCCCACCAGTGCTCGCACCCCAGCCTCCGAAGGGGTGTCCCGGCTTCCTGTCTCTTCCAGCCCCTCCCTCCCCTCCCCACCAACCATGCAGCTCCCACGGTGCTTTGAGAGTGAACTTACGAAAAAGCTGTCCATGTCACCACCACCCCAACCCCCTTCTTACAAATCTCCACAGCTCCTGATTGTCCTTAGGACAAAGTCCAAGCCTGGTACATAAGGCTCTGTCACCCTTTCTAGTGTGAGCCCAGCCCCTCCCCTGTTTCCCATATCCTAAGTCCAAAATACCTTGCGTTGCCTTTCTCCCGAATTCTCTGTGTGCTTTTCTTTCTCTGGGCCTGTACTTCCACCTCGACCTCCATTAGGCCGCTTTTCCCTCTGTTCAACCCCTTCTTCCTCTTTAAGTCTGGACCCAAATATCACCTCCTCTGGGAAGCCCCCTTCGATTGCTCCCAGACACAGCTGGCTTTGCTGAGTAACCGTGATCCCTGGTGCACATGACTATTTTATAAGACTCCTTAAAAGAAAAAACTATATATACGTATGCATATGGAACGCTTCAGGAATTTGCATGTCATCCTTATGCAGGGGCCACGCTAATCTTCTCTGTATCATTTCAATTTTAGTACATGTGCCCAAATGAGCACTTACTTGATTTTATAAGACTCCTATAGGTCCCACACTAACCCCACACCATGTCAAGCATATTAAAATGTATCCACATCACATACTAAATAGACTCGGTTGTCTATAAACAACTTTTAAAGGATTTTTCTTTTGAAATTTTGATTAATTTCTACTTGCTATTTCTGCATATTTTGGAGCTGAAGTTTTTTTTCTTTAAGTCTCAAGCACTTTTGTGGGCCAATAAGAAGTGTATAGGCCCTGAGCCCTGAGCCTCCCGTGCCCAGGGTTCAGAAGGTCCCCTGGTGCTCTCTCCATCCCAGCGCTGACCGCTGCTGGGTGGTGCAGAAAGGTGGGCGCTTGTCCACCTGCCTCTCCGCGGGACCAGGGGGCCTCAAGGGCAAGGGCAGGTCCTGAGTCCTCTCTGTGTCCCTGGAATAAAGAAATCCAGGGATTCCCCTGAAAATCTATCTTTTGTCTCTCTGAATATGATACCAGGTAACTCACATTTATCCTGCATCTGTCAACTGTGTCTCACACCCACGTCGTTCTCTCTAAAGCTCTCAGCTCATGACGCCCTGTGCGTGGCCAGCGGTGCCGAGAGCCTGCCACGCGCCTGCGTGTTACCACTCGCGCCCCACAACAACCGTGAACAGATCCTGCTATCCCCGTTTTCCAGACAAGGAAACTGAGACTCAGAGAAGGGAACTCACTTGCAAGAGGCCACAGGGCAAGGAGGGGCACTCAGGACCCACCGACCCCCAGCGCTCTGACCTCCCACCCCCCTCTCAGCGCCCCTGCCCGTGTCAGCTGTCACTCCTTAGTCGCTTCGCCTCTGTTCCCTGCCTTTCAGCAGTGGGGTCGTCCCAACGTCATCACCCCATCTTGGCCGAGACAGTCCCTGAGTCCTTACCATGCACCAAGCACTGTGCTGAGAACTGGAGCTGAGATAGTGGATGCCAAGGTCACGGGGCCATGGGCTCCCCAAGGGCTGGGACTGAGCCCAGAGCAGAGATGGCAAGTCCTCGTCAGCCTAGCGCAAGTGCCCCTCTGTATGTTCCCAAAGGAAGCTGGTTTCACCTTAAAGATTTTGGACAGTGTCACCTTCAAGCACCCACTACAGCTCCAAAGCCAGGCAGGGAGCCCGGTGTAGGACCTGTCCCTCTGGGTGGGGCCTCTGTCCAGCAGCCCCTGGGCTGGGGGAAACAGCCCCCCAGAGCCCTGCACAGGCTTTGGAGAAGAGCACAGAGACAGCCCTGGCCCATTTGCTCTCCACCCCTCAGGCCACTCAGCCACAGGTCCCCACATTTGTAGAGCACTTTACAGTTTGCAAAAGGCTCCACCTTCTTTCCTCACTTGTGCTCTCCCCGCCGCAGCTATGAGTAAGAAGTTATGCAGGCCCGCTCAGCTCCTAGCAGCCGAGTTTGGGCCAGGACCCAGAAGGCCAGACTCCCGGCCCAAGGTGGAAAGGCCTGCGAATTCTGTCGATCCCTCAGCACCCCAGAAAGTGTCTAGACCCCAGCTCTCTGTCCCCGTAGTGAGAGGGAAGAGCTGGACAACATCAGGGATCCCTTCTGGCCTCCACATGTCCAGCGTCCGCACGGTGAGGGAGGCCGGCCTTTTCACAGAGGCGGAAACCGGGCCCGGAGCCCTCAGAGCTCACAGCGCCACGACCCTGCACCAGGCCGTCAGGGCGGGCGTCAGGTTCCAACAGGACCAGCAGGATGAGTCACCAGATATGGAAATGACGCTGGCACAAGGGAGGTTAGGGGGCCAGGAAACTCACCTCCCGCCCCCCGAAACCACAGCTGAGGAGGAACAATGATGGAATTCCTCAGATTTGCCAGGGAGGGCCGGGCTGCCAGGTGCGGGTCCAGGCAGTCAAGTGGTGCGCGGTTGGCCTGCCTCCTAGCCCGAGGGCTGTGGAAGCTGCCCAGGCCTCCGGTGACAATAATAATCACACAACAATGACAACAGCACACAGCGGTTTGCCGTTGTGTCAGGCGTTTTACACCTGCCACCTTCTCTCACCACCCAACAAACTGCCAGGTGAGCACGAGACGACCCCATTTTAGAGATGAGACCCCAGGGCTCCGAGAAACTGTGGCACCCTGCCCGGGTCACAGGGCCAGGGCGTGGGGTGCCTTGTTCTGACCCCCCCCAAGCCCTCATCCTCTGCACCCCACCGGCTCTCGTTCTCTCGGCCCCACACAATCTAGGCACATTTGGCTCAGTGGCCCGGGGAGGGAAGGGGGAGCCAGGACATCTTGCTGAGAGGCGGATGACATGGGGTGATTCCAGCTCAGCCCCACAACCTGGAGTGGCAGGTGCCCTCAGGGCCTGTCTGCACGTCTGCACACCTAAGAGTTTGACCTGGAGCCTCACCGAGGCCTGCTTTCCTTAGGCTGGGACACTCAGATGTCCCTGGAAGCCTGCTGGTCCTCACCCGCAGGCGAGGCTGAGGCTGACGCGGGGCCCAAGCAGTTGAGGGAGGCCGAGCCCCCTGTGACGGCGGAAGCACCCCCGTGCCCCCCACATGCAGACAGCCCAAAGTACCTGTGGTCACCCAGCAGGGATGCGTGTGAGCTGGAGTTGGAGCCAGGCCAGGGGGGCTTCTGGATCCTGGGATGGAGGGTGTCACCCAGGTACTACTCCACGGCTCCCACAAGGAGCACCGAGGACCCCTCAGCAAAGATGGGGGTGGACTTCAAGTGCCCGGGAAGCAGGTCCAGCAGTTGACCCTGACTGGCCCACAGCCCTTGCCAGGCTCCAGGCCTCAGGGGAGACCACCGCGGGGGGAGGGGGCACAGCATCTGGGAGTGAGGGAAGACAGGAGGGGTCTGCATCCCACGTGGGGGCAGGGCACATCTGTGGCTTAGGGCCGTGGGGCCACCTCCCAGGGCAGGCTCCCATTCCCGGCCGGACCTGATGCCCTTCCTGCGACATCTCCACCCCAGCCCCCCCACAACACCTCTCTCTCCCTCATTCCTCTGGGAGTCGGTCAGAGCTTGAATGACACCCCAGATGACTCTTTGCTATTAATTCCCACACACAGAATGGGTCCCTTGTTCTCTGCTCCCGGAGGAATGGCCGTGGCCAAAGCCATCCCAAGAGTTCCTGACTTAACCCTTCTCCTGGCTGCTCCTCTGCATGTCCCCACACCCAGGGCCACGGGGCCAGCAGGGGGTGGGGCGCAGAGAGGAGTCTGGGAGGGACAGGGGCTCCTTGCAGCCCAGAGCTGGAATAAAGTCTCCAGGGTGGGAGAGCAGGACCACTCCAACCCGCCAGGGAGCCAGACTGCAGCTCCCACCTGAGTTCCCAGCCAGACCCTGGCCCCCAGAAGGCCTCTCCAGGGGACCACGGGAGGCCTAGAGTCCATAGCCTCCCCAGCGCAGGCCTGATGTCTCTGACCCCCAGGGGGGCCCTTTTGAGGGGCAGGTGGAGGCTCAGGCCCTGACCCTGGCCCTGGCCCTGAGGGGGTTAACATGGGCTGGAGGCAGGACACCACCTGTCAGGGCAGGTCTCTGAAGAGAGGTGAGGTGGCCTGGCCTCGGAGGAGGAACTGCTCTGCCCATCACCCCCTCTCCCTTCCCCCACCCCACCTCCCTCCCGCCAGAGGCGGGAAGGAAAGGCCAACGTAGACACTGAAAGTGGGAAGAGCTTCAGAGGCCATCTAGGACAGCCTCTCACCACCCAGACAGAGAAACCGAGGCCTAGGGAAGGAGAAAACGTGGCTCTCCCCGCTCTGCCAGTCAGTGACACATCCCAGCACCCACATCCCTGGCTTCTGGACCAAGACACTTTTTCCTTCCCTGTCCCCTCTACTTCCACCTCCCACCCTCTCCCTGCCTTCGCCCAGCCCTGCCTGGCTTGGCTCTCTGGGCGCTGGAGAGCTCACGCGGGAAGGGGACAAACACCTGATCTGCCATCACCATCAGCAAACTTTGCCTCTTGCCCCAGGATAAGGTACAAACCCTCCAGTCCCTGACTCAATGAGGACTGTGGTCTGGAAATGGGAAGAGGGAGACGCAGTGCTGGGCAGGCATGAGGGAGGGTCAGGGTGGCCCAGGACATGCAGGTGGACGGGGCCAGCCGGCCTGGGGAGAAGTGAGCAGGAAAGGTGGGCTGGCGCCAGGAGCGGAGAACTGCAGGGCAGGGCAGGGGGCTCCGCGCCTGCAGCCCCGAGAGCGGCTTTGCCATCGTTTGCACAAACCTCAATGTCTCTGAGTTGTCACCTCTCCCCAGCTCCTGTTTCCCCAGGGCCCTTCACACCAGGCCGCCCCCTCCATGTTTCCAGGAGACAGAGAAACTTGTCGGTGGGGGAGGATGGGACGGAGGGAGAGAATGAACATATCGGGGAGAGAAGCAGAGACAGAGATGGAGACCCTGAGAGCAGAAAGAGGAGCTGTGAACAGAAAGAGGAGGAGGAAGCAGTGGTCTCGAAGGCAATCGAGGCAGAGGCAGAAGCGGAAAAGAAGGGAGAGAGGAAGGGCAGGAGGGGAGGAAGGGGAGGCCGCTCAACTGGGACGCTCAGGGCCCCTCTCCCAACAGCACCCTGTTCCCTGTGGCCTGCGGGCCTACTGTGCGCCAGCACCCAGAGGATGTGGCCGATCACTATGGCCTGTGCCTTCCTAAGTCAGGACACGGGAGCCGGTGGCCTGCCCAAAGGGTGGGGGCTTCGAGGCTGAGGAGAGGGCCCTTAGAGACTGTCTATTCCAGTAGTGCCCCCAGCAGGTGCGCCATAATCACAGCAGAGGTTTTAAAAAGACAGATTCCCACCCAGATCTGACCCGGATGGGTTCTAGGAATCAGTATTTACACACTTCCCAGAGAGTTCGTACCCTTTGGGCCTAGGTTTGGGCCACAGGGATGAGGAGTAGATAGTGGCCAGAAAAGGGCTGTGCCCCACCCGAGGTCACACAGCAATTCCAGGCAGAGCCCAACCAGGGCTCTTCCACCTGGGTCAAGGCTGCCAGGTGGGTCTGCACAGTGCCAGGCATGCAGAAGGGCTTACGCGGGCAGCGCCCTCCCCCTTTCCCTCCATCCCTGCAGCCCCAAGGCCCGGCCAGCTCTCCAGGGTCTGCCAGGCAGTCACCATCTTGAGGCCCAGAAATCAAGTGGGAGAGAGGAAGGGATTTGCCCAGAATGGGATTTCTGCCCCCCTTCCCCGCCCCGTCCCCCTCATGCCAAGGCCTGGGGCTGCGAGCCCTCGCCAGGGATGGGGGCGGAGGGTGGGGCAGGAGGGAGGAGGGGAAGACCTGGGTGCTTCCTGTCTCCCCCTTCCCCCGCCTCCCTGGGCTCAGGGCTGGGTCCCCTGGGGCAGTGGTGTCTGAAGCTGACAGATCTGCCCCGTGCTTCCTGCCTGCTGGGGGAAGGGAAGGAGCTGGCTCACATCCTCCATCCCTCCTCGCCTTCCCTAGGTCCTCAGGGCCTTGGCTTCCCACTAAACCCAGCCTGGTCCCTCAGGGGCCCACGCCAGAAGGAAGAGCACTGGACTGCGAGTCTCGACACCTGTCTCCACCAGGGAGAGGCTGGAAAGCCTCCGCCTCACTCCCATCACCTCTCCTGGCTTCTCAGCGCCTCAATTCCATCCTGGCCATTCATTCATTCACTCATTCGTTGGCAGCGCCAGCATGCTAGGCTCTCGCTGGTCACAGAGGATCCAGCGCGCTGCCTCATGAAGCTGACATCCTCGCGGGGAAGACAGACAGCGCGTAACCAAGCTGGCGGTGAATGTGTAATCGTGAATCGCGACCGGTGCCGTGAAGGAAGAGCCCAGGGCGCTGTCAGACAGAACTCCTGGTACTGGCGGCTCAGGGGAGGAGACCCTGTAGACTGAGCATCAGCTGAGCCCTGAGGGGGGACTGCAGGGAGCGGGTGTGAGGGTCCGGCCCCCACAGGGCTGTCAGGAATGATGTGACCTAGGCCCGGGACAGGCCCTCTGGGGAGAGAAGTGGGGAAGGGTTTTCAGAGGGTTATCCCCCTGATTGCTGAGGTGCAACGAGCACTTATTGAGCACCTACTGTGTGCTCACGTGTCCAATCCTGAGCAGTTGGCAAGATGGGAAGCAAAACCAAATGTGGGTCTGTTCCTGTGGAACCCTAAAACCCCAACTCCCTCACTGTATAGATGAGGGAATATGCCCAGAGAGGGTGGCTGACTTCCCCAAGATCACACAGCAAGTGTTGGGACCTTGCAGAGCCAGGAGCAGCTCCTCCCTCTGACCTGCCAAAGTGGAGTCAGTGAGACTTTAACTCGGGTTCCAAGTCCAAAACAGGAAATATTCCAACTCTGATGTCTCAGCTTGCTACCAGGTAGGGAGGTGCGACAAATACAAAATACCTGTGCACGGTGAAGCAGGCCTGGCCCAAGGTAGCCGGGGCAGGTAAGGCCCTCAGCCTGGTGCCTCGCAGATGTCACACTTTCTGTGTGACCCAAGGCCCCTTGACATGTGAACACACCCACAGCTGTGCCTGGGTCCCCTGCTGTGATCTCAGTAAGCTCCACTCTGCACCCTAAAAGGGGAGGGGATTTCTGGGGGTGTATGATATCCAAGACATGATTACACCCAAGACATTAGCCTCCCCCGAAAATGCTGGGTGTTACCGACAGGCGAAACGACTGAAGGACGCAACTGCGTCCCGTGTCCACCCCAGGCGCTGCGCCGAGCACTTGCCACTCCTAATTTTCACTCTGTGACATTCCAGGTATTGCGAGGCTGGAATTGCTATCTCATTTCACAGAGGAGGAGACTGAGGCATGGGAAGATTTCGTAACTTGGCTCAATGCCACCGCCAGTAAGCAGGGCAAGGGCCGGCCTTGAACTCTGGTCTCTCCGGCTCCAGATCTCGGACACATGGTCGCTCAGCTCCTTTTCTCATTAGAAAGTGACATCATCAGCAAAGAATAAGGAAAGTTTATTGCGGGGAGGGCCCTGCAGGCTCACACAAACACTAAAATCCCACCGGATCACCCCACTTTCACTTTCAGGGGACAGAGGCAACCGTGTGAGGGCAGGAAGGTGGCAGCCTGGGCCCCGTCATGCCCAGCGCTGGTTCTGGGCCATGCCTTGGATACCACAGTAAAGTGACAGGGAATTCAGAGTGAGAAGACCCAGTCCTGTCGTCACCTCCTGCCCTGCTAAGCTGGGCCACCTTGACAAGCCCCTTCCCCCAGGCTGCAGGCTGCCAGCCAGAGGTGGAAGGACAAAGGCGCCCATTAGCCACGTGCAGCCCACCCTGCTCAGACCAGGGTGACACCAACGGGCCTATCTGATACCCCACTCCCACCCGCCTCCTCCCCTCCACCTTTGCCACTGTGTCAACCCTCGGGCAGCCTGCGCCATGCTGCCTAGCGTCTGGGGGTGCACGCATGCATGACAAACTCCCAGCTCGTCCACGAGCTCCGCGAAGACCAGGCACACGCTCACCCGTCTTTACCCCGCAGACAGTAGAGCCTCCCCTAGGGTGCGTCCTCAGGGACCCGAGGGGCAAAACGCACAGCAGAGATGTCCAGTTCCAAGACTTAGAGTCAGGTGACCTCAGTCACTCGCTTCCCTTTCTGCTTCGGTTTGGTGGCATGTCATCCTGTCCTTGCCCTCTCATCCTCCAGGGTTACTGGGAGCAGAAGGGGGAACATCTGGTGACGGCACCTTTGCGGGCAGATGCCAGATGCTAATAGCAAGAGCTGCCGTTTACTGGGCCCCACCGCGTGCCAGGCGCCCTCCTGAGCGTTTACGCACACTGCCTGCTTTAACTCTCACCACGACCTGGAAGGGAAGTGAGACTCAGAGACCTTCAGTCATCTGCCAAGGACACACAGCTAGTAAATGGGGGTCCCAGGGTTCAATCCTGGAGCCGTCTGGCTCAGGAGCACCTGAGCACCCCTCCACACCGTGCTGCCTACGCCACAGCCAAGCCATCGGTCACTGACGTCACTGTGCACCTTCTACGTGCCAGGCACCACAGAAGAGGGTGAGAGGGACCCAGCTCCCAGCCACATGGCCCGGCAGGAACAGTGTCCTGCTGGACAGCAAGCAAGGCGGGAGGCAGAGCCTTGGCCACCAGGCCAGGTGTCCAGGCAGCAGGGCTTGGGCCACGCTGCAGGGCTGGGGGAGAAGACACAGCTGCAGCTTGGGTCAGGGGGGTGGGTGGGGTAGGGATGGGGGTGTGGAGCTGTATGCTGGATTGTGGGGGGACTGAGGAGTTGAGGACAGCACACTAAGGGACATCAGAGCTCCTCGGGGACACTTGAGAGGGAGGAAGAGGGAGGGAGAGAAGAGGAAGTAGGAGGACCTCAGAGTCGAAGGAGAGGAGTTGGAGGAGATGACTTCTTAGGAAGATCAGGGGCAGGGAGGTGAAGACTCGGAGGGCATGAGGGACGCAGGGACCTGCTGGACAGAGGCTGCATTCTATTCAGCCCAGTCCTTGTCCCAGGCCTGACACGGAGTAGTCACCCAGTAAATGTCAAACAGGGCTGAACGGAGCCAGAGACCAAGGCAAGGCGACCCCAGGGGATGAGACGTCACATCTTGGGGTCACGGTGCCTCCAGGTCCATGCTCACAAACTGCGTCCTCTCTGGAGTAGGCTAAAACCGTGCACCCTCAAAAATTAATAATAATAGTAATAAACTGAGGACTTGTGTCTTAAAGAGTGTTTCTTAACTGCAGAACTTAGAATTTTAACAAACAAACAGGCCCTGCATCTTTAAAAAGACGTAGGAAGCAGGGTTTCCCAAATGTGCTTGCCCATGACACTGTCTTTCAGGAGGTACCTGTCACTGTCCTGAGGACCACCACGGTCCGAGGTGCCACTGGCACTGGACTCTTGTTCTGAAATATAATTCACGGACTATTAGATTTGGAAATGCCCTCAGAGATAATCTAGCCTGCTCCTCGTTTTACAGATGGGGAAACCGAGGGCCAGGGAGGGAAGAAGGTTGCCAAGGCAACACAGGCCCTCTGCAGCCAGTGGGACTCAACCCCAGCTCTTGGGGCTGCAGGGGCCCAGCTCCAGCCACCCATTCATCTGTGCCAGGTTCCGGGTGTCCTTGCAGGTCTCTCCCATCAGTCCCTGAGCTCCTCAAAGCCAGCGCTGGGCTCCGTCACCTCCTGGCCCAGCTCCTGGCCCACTGCCCTGCACACAGTGTACACTCACAGAAGCCACAGCAGTCTGGGAGGCACAGGGCAGACGCAGGAAGGGCTTTCCAGCAGCTGGGTGTAGATGACAGGAACAGGCAGTCTCCTCTGAAGGCTTCTAAGAAGAGGGCAGAGGCCAGGCGCCCGGGGCAGTGCTGGGCACTGGCCGCAGCTTCCTGGTTCCCGGAGAGGGTGGGGTTGAGAGGGAAGGAAGGTTCAGGCCCCAGGATCTGCCTCCCTGGCCGGGACCCTCAGCTTGGGCCAGAAGCAGGGAGGGGAGAGAGCCCCTGTTGGGACAGGCCCTGGAACGCAGTCCTCTTCCCTTAGGGCTCAGGCCCTCCACCTCCAGGAAGCCCCTCCTGCCTGCTCCAGACTTCCTGGTCTTTTCCTCCCTAGAACTGTGACAGTAGCTCGACTCAGGGAAGATGAGCCAAGGTCCAGCATGGCCCTGCCCTCAGGGGCTCCCAACAGGAGGAGAGATTGGCCTGTGCCGCAAGAAGGCAACCCACAGGCAAAGGTGCCTCCTCCTCCTCCAGCAATAGAGAAAGCAGAGAAAGTAACAGAGGAAGAAATTCCAACCAAGGCGACCAGGAGTGCGTCCCTGAGAAGGGGCTCTAGCTGGCCTGCAAGCAGTGAGCAGTGGCCAACAGGCACAGAGGGAGGGACGGCACTGCAGGGGAGACTGAGCCAGCGCTAGGCCCAGCGGGAGAGAAGGAGGCCACTGGCCTGTGGCTGTGCCTAGATCTCGGGGCCATAGAGCAAAGTGGCCAGACACTGGGCTGGGGGGTACACCACAGGTCCCAAGCCACACCCTACCACCATCGGCTGGGTGAGCTAGAGTTGCTGAATCGATTTGTGCCTCAGTTTCCCTGCTAGAATGAGAATAACAATAGCACCTGCTCACAGAATTGCTGGGAGGATGGAGTCAAATGACAGGCCCCCTGAGAGCTGAGCCAGGCCCTCTGGAGCTGCCATTTACTGGTAAGGGGGACACTGCAGGGGAGGCCACGAGGGAGGAGCTTGTCACACACCACTGCACTCTTATGCTAGGATTCAACAGGCAGATTATAAATCCCTGAAGGCGCGTCCACAGAGCCTGCTCAGTGAACACTTCTGCACTTGACCTGACCTGGGCACTCTCCACACCTCCCAGGACTGGTCTGACACCTGCATTGTTTTCTCTAACATTTATTGAGCAGTTACTATGTTAGGTATGTGTGTGTGTGTGTGTGTGTGTGTGTGTGTGTGTGTGTGTTTTCTTATTTAACTCTCTCATCCACTTGGGGATATAGTGAGCATATAAAATCATCAACATTTTATGCGTGCAAAAACCGAGTCCTGAGAGGTTAATAGCATAATACGCCCAAGGCCACTTACGTACCAGTGGCAGGATTTCCTGACTCCAGGTCACCTTCCACTATATCCCAGCCTGAGGATGATACAGTGCAGAAGTGGGGGTGGCCTAGAAACTGCTCAGGGGAGCCCCTACACATGCCCCAGTACACCCACTCGGACTGAGCTAAAACTCCCAGCGTGGTTATTGTCTCTGTCTCGACCCTTGACCCCTAACCATGGCCATCAGCCCTCTGTCCGCCCAGTGCACAGGCCCTCCCCTGCCACACCCCGAAACTCAGTATAACCTTCAGGCCTGGCCTCCAGCTCTGGAGTCCCAGCCCCAAACCCCCTTCTCTCCCCCTGGCGATTCCGGCTCTGGCAGGGGGCCACTCCCAGCCTCCAGGCTCCAGGAACCCCTGTGAAGGAGAGCAAGGCCTCCCAGGGAACTTCAAAACAAGTAAACATGTCTGCACCTCATCCCCAGAAATTTAGAATTAACCAGTCTGTCTGAGTCCTAAGGTCTGATCTGGAAAGCAAAAAAAAGAATTTAGGATCTGGGCTTCGGTATGTTTTTTAAATTCCACAGGCAATTCCAAAGGGGAGCAAGAACTAGAGCCAACCCTAGGCAGCTGCCCGAGAGCTTGTGAGGAAGGCAGGATCTCAGCCCCACCAGGACCTGAGGGGACAGCCTAAGAAGTCACCGAGGCCAGCCCCAGTCTCAAGCCAGCGCCCCGTGAGAGGCAGGAGGGGACACAGCCTGGGGGAACTGGTGAGTGGACAGCCAGGACCCCCAGATTGCATCCAGGTGGCGCTTACAGGTGCTGGATGTTTTCCCTGCGTCCCCTCATCAGCACTGTCCTCCGAGCGAGTCAGGAAGAGAGGCTCGTGCCGTGTGGGGAAACCGAGGCTGAGGCAGAGGCTCAACTTGACCAGAACCATCCCTCGCCCCTGCATGGCCCCGGCTCTGCGAGCAGCAGATTTCCTGATCTTCATCTCAGTGTGTCCTGGGGGGCAGGCAGGGAGGAAGTGTGACCATCGCCCTGTGTGACAGATAAGGGACGTGGGATCCAGTGTGGGGAACCCCAGTTCGAGTCTTCCACAAAGCAGGACCAGCACCCCAAGGAAGAGGACTCGGAAGCTGAGGGGTTAAGGGTCACTGCTGACCTGAGGCAGCTCTGGCAGGCAGTGGCCTCAGTGGGCTTCACATGTGACAGACAGATTCCTTGCCTCTCCTCCTCTCAGGGCCCATCTGAGTAAACCTGGGACACCAGCCTTAACAGAAGCCAGTCTGGGGCCAGGAAAGCCCTGTTTCTCCTGAAAGGCCCCCTCCGCCCCGAGAAGGAAGCTGAATTCCTACCGTCACACTCGGGGCTTGGGCCCTTCTCTGCCGGGGCAAAATCACCAGGAAAGAAGGCAGGCCGCAGAGCCCACCAGACACCACACCTCACCATGGATGGGGACAAACCCTCATCTCAGGAGGGATTTGATTGGGGGGCAGGGTAAGGGGGCATGAGCATCCTGGAGAAGGGTCAGGAATGAGGGGTGAAGGGACCCCTTTCATGCCAAGCAGGGAAAGCAGAGAAGGTGGCACTGCCCCGTCAGCCCAGGGCAGAGGCCCAGGTGTCTTCAGCCGGGATCACTCCCCCTCTGCAAACTCCCCGCTCTCCAGGGATAAATGTGGGGCTTTCACCCTCTCCTGCTGGAGAAAACTGGGTCCCCAGGGCCTGGGATGAGATGGAGGGATCCCAGTTGCCAGCATGATGGGGAGTGATGTGTTCACAGCAAGGGACCCTCCACAACACACACAGCCCTGGTCATCTGACAGCCCTTCGCCCACACCCCTGGAGGCCCACCTGCCTCACCCAGCACCTTGCAGCAGAAAGCCCAGCACAGCACTGAGCAGAAGGCGGCGTCTGTGCAGGGATGGGGGGGGAGAGAGAGAGAGAGAGGGAGGGAGGGCCCCCCCTGTCTTGCGTGGCTTCTCTGCAGACCCCCACCCCCATCCTGGCACAGCTGGGCCAAGGAGGGTGGGGAGGAGGCAGGGAGCTAGAGGGGACCCTACACCCCACTTCCCAACCCCAGGCCCTCTCCCTCCACAGCCACCCCTCCCTGCCCCAGGGGGTCTCTGGGCAGTCACAGACACAGCAAGGAGCAGGGAGGGCCTTCCCTGGAAGAGGAGGAACCAAGGGGTGGAAGGAGGGATGGGGACCCACCGGGAGAGAGAGGCCAGGCAGGCAGGCAGCGAGCGGGCAGCAGCGGGTGTCAGAGGCGGCTGCAGAGCAGCCGGGACTCCACTGGCTGGATGCTCGTCCCTCGTCCCTCTGTCCATCCAGGGCGGCTCCTCTCCGGGCGGTTCTGAGGCTGGGCGGGCGCTGTTAAAAAGCTTTTTATGTGTGTGTGTGTTAATCACATGATTGCCGTTCACCTGTATTTCGAACAAAGACAGCTCACTGTTTCAAGGCCCCGAACAAGAGTCTGGGCACAGGGAAGAGAAGGGAGGCGGGGGGAGGGCTGGCAGCGCCGGGGGTGGCGTCGAGGAAAACTGGGGGGAGATTGTCCAAGGCCAGCAAGCGAGAGAAAGAGAAAACCCTTATCAAACTCCTAATTCACTGGGCTCCGAGGCCCCAGACACACTGGCCCGATTGTCTGGCTGGTTGTGTATGTGAGAGCATGTGTGCGTGTGTGTGTGTGTGTGTTCCAGTGTCCGCTCCCCCCACCCCCAACATGCTCTGCCTTGTGTGACTACCTCATTGTGTCCTGCCACCCACCCCCACCCCTTGGCCTTTCCCAGGCACGAGGCCTTGCTCCCCAGACCCCTTGCCAGCCCCACTCCAGACAGGACCCCGGGGCGTGGGCCCGGGGCCTTGCCCAGCTGCTGAGGAACGCAGAACCACACATGGTCACCAGCGTGGCCCAGGCTGCGTCCATCCCTCCACGCACACCCCACCTCTGCCTCCTCACCAAGTGGGGCTGCCTACGGTTGAGAAGGGACCTTTGCAGGAGAAGCCTAGGCAGAGGCGAGGCCAGGGACCAGGGGAGGATGGCAGAGAAGAAAACTGAAGGGGCAAGGGGCAGTGAGGAGAGAAAAGGGAGGCAGGGCGAATCTACCCCTTCTCCAGCTGCAGGAGTGGAGGAGTCGGTGGAAACCAGGACTGACAACTAGTATGGGGACTCCCCCACTCTCCCCCAAGAAAGGGTGAGCCCAGTGCAAGGCAGTTGTGTCCCAGGAAGGAGGACCCCAGAACATCTCTAGGACCTACTTAAAGAGGACCTCACTCCAGGCCCACTCCAGCCTCCTGGGAACTTTGGTCTGTGTCCCCACCTTGAGCCAGCTGGGCCGGGCCCCTGCAGGTGCTGGGTATCTGGAGAAAAGGGACCACAGGCTGAGCAGGGGCGGCTGTGCTGAGACCTCGCTCCTGTTGTACAGGCTGAGGCAGAGAAGGCAGCCTGGGCGGGGAGGAGGCAGGGTGAGGCAGGCCGGGCAGCAGCGCCGAGCACACAGTAGGCACTCAACAACTTTGCTCAAGTGAAGCAGCCCAGGCCAGCATCCACCCAGGTCCCCAAGACCTTTACCGCTTTACCTCTCTCCCTAGTCCCTGCCAAATGCCCATCCAGCCACCTGCGGCAGAGGTCTGGGGCCCCACTGGGCCCAATTTTCCTCCAAGCAACAGGTTGTGACCCTGCCCACCGCCCCCTCTTCCTTCCCTGGCCTGACCACCCCACTCCTACGCCTCCCTGACTAAGCCCAGGCTGAGCCTGAGCGAGATGGGCCCAGGCAGCAGGGCAGGGAGCTGGGGGGGCCTGGGCCGGGTGGAGGAGCCCTGGGTGTTGGGGATGAAGGAAAGCGCTGGAGGCTCCACCTTCTGCCCTTCCCTCCCTCCTCTTCCCCTCCCCCCTCTCCCCCTCCTTCCTTCCCCAGCCCTCTGCAGCGGCTCAGTCGTTCAGTCAGTCTCGGGCTGTCCGGCCAGGGTGGTTGGTGGTAAGGATTCAGGCTCCGTCCTAACGAGGCCGTGGCCTGAGGCTCAGGGCCCCCCAGCCCCTCCCTCCCTGCCCACCAGCGTCACCCCCCAGCCCCGAGCTGGACCGCACACCTTGGGACACGGTTTTCCACTTCCTAAGGACGAGCCCCAGGCTGGAGGAGAGGTCCGAGGAGGTGAGTGCGCAGACTGCTCCTCCCCGGCCCGGCCCAGGCCTGGGACCCTGCTGTGGGGTGGACAGAGGCTGACGCCCCACATCCGCCCCTCCCGGTCCTCTAGACTCTGTGGGCGCAGACAGAGGGAAGAAGGAAAGGTGAGAGGAAAGGTGGGAAATTCCAGGAGCTGGGATTAGTGCAGAATAAAGGGTCCGTTTTTCTTCCTATCATCAACAAATCTCCACCCAAAAAAGGAGGTTAAAAAAAAAAAAACACCCACACCAAGAGACGGTTGGGACCAGGTGGTGGGAAGACGCGGAGGCGGGACGCACCCACCTAGGGTCTGGCATGTGCGCGGGCCCCAGCGGCTGCAGTGGCTTTAGCGGGAGTAGTGAGGGCCGCCACGTCGGGGCTGTGCCCGCGTCCTATCCCGGCCGCCCTCGGGGCTGCACGCACTGCCGCTCCATCCATCGCGTTCTCCCTCCCGTCCAGGTGGGCGTTGGACTCTATACGAGGACCCCGGCGGCGGGCCCGGGGGAGGTGGCCGAGGCGGCGGCTGCGGCCGGGGGCGACATGGCGGAGGAGCAGGACCTGTCGGAGGTGGAGCTGAGCCCCGTGGGCTCCGAGGAGCCCCGCTGCCTGTCCCCGGGGAGCGCTCCCTCGCTGGGGCCCGACGGCGGCGGCGGCGGCGGCGGATCGGGCTTGCGAGCCAGTCCCGGGCCAGGCGAGCTGGGCAAGGTCAAGAAGGAGCAGCAGGACGGCGAGGCGGACGATGACAAGTTCCCCGTGTGCATCCGCGAGGCCGTCAGCCAGGTGCTCAGCGGCTACGACTGGACGCTGGTGCCCATGCCCGTGCGCGTCAACGGCGCCAGCAAGAGCAAACCGCACGTCAAGCGGCCCATGAACGCCTTCATGGTGTGGGCGCAGGCGGCGCGCAGGAAGCTGGCCGACCAGTACCCGCACCTGCACAACGCCGAGCTCAGCAAGACCCTGGGCAAGCTCTGGAGGTGAGCACCCCGCCGCCCCGCCCACGGCCCGCTAGCTGCGGGGCATTCAGGCTGGACTGGGCGGCCCGGCCTCCTGCACCCCAGCGCTCGGCCTGCCTGAGCCTTCCGGTGCCAGCCGACTCCTTGGATGGGGCTGGAAGGCCAGGTGTGGAGACTGGGCCTGCCCTTCCACCACGAATACCCCCTTAGGGTTCCGAACCCGGAACTGGGAACCCCTGCGGCCTAGGCCAGGTCTGCCCGCCGGGCGCGGGCGGGAAGGCGCCCCCTTGTGGTCGGAATTCTGCCGGGGCAAGCCGTGGGCCTCCCGGAGGCCTCCCGGGCAGGAAGGATGGTGGGGCGCTCCACTCCACGGGCCTTCACCAACTCCTTCCCCACATACACGCACACTAGAGGGGCCACTGCCACCATCTCCAGTGGTCAGGAGGATGCGGGGAAACGCTTGGAAAAGAACTGAAGGCCTGGCTAGAGATGCAGGGAAACTGAGGCAGCCAGACGAAGAACTTGGGGGAAATTCAAGGAAAACAAGGAATTCAGAGGGGAGTCTTTGAAAGAGTGAGGGACGGAGAACTGCCCAGGGACAAATGTGTCTGCCGCTGCAGCGTCTCATCCTACCCCAGCAGTCTTCTCTGCGCCTTCCTGACCCCACTCTCCCTTGGGTTGGGGGCTTCTTCATCCTCCAGGGGAGAAGACACGGAAAGGGGCCTCCCTCCCGTCCTGTCCCATAGCCACCCAGCTGGTCTCGTTCTCCTTTCCTCCCTCGCCCAGTTCGGCGCCATCTTCCTTCCCAGGGCCCCACCCAACGTTGAGCAACCTCCTCCCCCCAGCCCCAGAGCTGGAGCTGAGCACCCTGGCCAGGAGGAAACCTTGGCCACTGCTTCATGCCTGGGGTCCCTCAGAGTCCCAGGGTCCCTGGGACCAGCCCAAACCTCTGGGGAATACACCCCCCCATCGAGGAAGTCTGCCAAGCCTCAACTCAGGATGTGTGGAGCAGGGCAACCCCCTACCCGAGCCCAGAGTGCAGGGCAGCTGTGAGAACTTGGGGTCTAGGAGATGCGAGCCCACAGAGGTCACCTGATCCCCACTAGACTGCCCAGGAGGGAGGCCCAGAAAGGCAAAGGAACCACAAATGTCACATAGCAGTTGGTGGCAGACCCAGGGTCAGAACTCAGGTCTCCTACTCTTCTACCAGAGGCTTTCCCCCACATTGTCCCTGGCAACAGTGCTGGGTCACCCTTCCCTCTAGGGAGAGGTCAGGAGTTCGTGGGGGAAGCAGGAAGAGGAGAGCAAGAGCGAGGCGCATCCGGGTTCCGGAAAGCTTGGGCTCTGTCAGAGGAGCCTGCCTCCCTCCTGCTGCCCTGCCCTTCGCTGGCCCCAGCACGGTGGAGACTGAGTCTAGAGGGCCAAAGGCCTAGAGTGGTAGAAGGAGCAGGAGGTTCCCCAAGGGACCAAGAGATTCCCGTCCAGCCCCTAGCCCGTCCTTGCCATGTGTTTGCCGAAGGCCTGGTGCCCCTCACTGCCCCCACAAGCCCTCAGCACCCAACAGTCCAGCTCTGCCCAAGAGCCGAGGTCACAGCTAGCTCCTCTGCCCAAGGTCCATCCAGATCTGGGTGGGACTCGGCCCGGGCCAGTACCTTTGGCACATGAGAAACAGAGAAGCAGGAGAGACAGACAGACAGAGTGTGCCCTGGGGACTGACAGCAGACCACAGCTCAAGCCCAACAAGAGTCAAAGCAGGGACAGACCCCCGTTCTCTCACCGTCTCCCATTGCCAAGGGCTTAAGATTGACTCTTCCGTTGTCTCGGACCTGTTCCCCCAGCCCAGAACCCTGGGCCTGGGCTCCCTTCAGGAGGGCTTATCTCTGGCCACCACTCAAGGTCGGGGGCCACCTGGGTGGGGCGATCAGGAAAGCAGGCACTGCTTGCTGAGGACCCACCCCCACAGTGAGAAGGGGCAGAACAATGGCAAGGGTCAAGGGCTATGGCAACAACTGTGGCCACCTGGACCCTCAGTGGGAGTCCTGAGGGACATCTGGATGTGGGCTGAGCTGGCCAGTTGCTCCAGGGGCTTCTCCTGAAACCTCCCCAAGCTTCTGCCTGCCAGGATGTCAGGAAGAGGGGTGGTTAGGTAGGCAGAACTGGAAAATGGGGGTCCTAAAACTGAAAAGAGAAAGACATGCAGACAGGCTTGGGGGGTGCTCCCAGGCATGTGGGGTCACACACGAGAGCCTAGATCCTAAGTGGCCACGTGAGCTCCGACAGCCCCACTAACTTTTGATGTCCATCTGGGGAAGGACTGCTGGATGTCGATCACAGGGTGGTGGCTGTGCATTGGTTGACCTGCCTGCAAAGAACCAGAGCCCCAAAACTGGAAAGGGAGTCACAGGCTGGAGCCTCTCCCCATGTGGTGGGGCTCACCTGGCCTCTCCTGCCCCAAGTCCCACAGGCCCTTCCTCAGGTAAAGTCTTCTTATGCCACTGGCCTGGCAGAAGGGCAGATATAGCAGCATCAGTCCCCACCTTGGGAGTCCCTCAGCTGGGGCTTCCAGTTTGGGTGGGGAGCCAGCCTACCCTCTCCCCACCCCATTCCAAACCTGGCAGACCAGGAGGAAAGAGGGCTGATGGGAACGTGCAAATGAGCACTGAGTTTGGAGTTAGAGCTGGGGTGAGTTGCAGGCAGGGTAGGTTTGGGGTGAGCAGAGCAGGGGCTGGGGCTGAAGGTGGCTACGCTGGTGAAGGAGGGGGCTGAGTTTAGGGCTAGGGGCGGGCAGGCGGGCGGCCGGCTGTGTGGCAAGAGTAGGTTTCTGTCAGGGTTAGGCTACTGCTGGGAACTAGCTTGGGGGGCCATGGTGGGATCCAGTGTTGGATCTTCCCTGTCTCTGGCCCCCTGCTGTTTTCTTGCTCATTGCTGGCTGCCAGCTGGGCAGGGACGCAGGGAAGGGTGCGGTGCAAGAGTGAGCTCAGTGTCCCCAGCCATCCCAGAGCCTCTGCTCTGGGGCCCCGGCTGCCTGAGCTGCTCCCCCTCTGTGTGATTCTCCCCCACACCCTCGGGCCTGCCCCACCTCTCCCCATCCCAGCTGTCAGAGAGGGTGTCTGCATCCCACTTCCCAGCTCCCGAAGTCCTGCCCTGGGGTCTCCATCCTGAATGTGTACACTGAACCCGATGGAGCCTGGGTTGGAGGGACCCTCGGAGAAAGCGGGGCTGGGGCGGGGCGGGCCAAGGAGCAGACAGGAGGCTAAGCTGCAGCGGAATGCTGCCGCCCTAGGAGGTGCCTGGTATGACCACCCCCTCCCAGCCTGGGGAGGGAGGGCTGGCCTTTTGCTGACTGGGGGGAAGAGGGCACCTACTGGGGTGTGAGGGTGGGGCAGTTGGAGAGAGAGGGAGGCCCTCTGGACAGAGGGTCGGGGCTGCTCCCACCAAGACATCCCTTGGTCTTGGACTCTGTGAATCTGTGGACGTCCCCTCAGCCTCCTCTGCAAGGTACCGCATCCTGCCCTCCTCACCTGGGGCAGCCAAGCCCCGAACACCCCCTCCACCCTTGAACCCTAGCCTGAGGCTGGAGTCGGTGGGCAGGGGCACCAGCTTCAGAGCTTCCTCCCTCCGTGGGCTGGTCTCGGGGACCGTCCCAGGGTCTGGGAAGAGAGTCTAGCTTCCTCTGCCCTCTGTCACCCCGGGCCAAGGATATAGATCTCCCTCAGGAGGCAGTGCCTCCCACAGAATGAAGGGCACTCACACCCCGCCCCTCAGACGCCCCCCACTGGAATTCACAAAATCAGTATTCCAGAGTTGAGGGGCCCACTGTAGGTCCTCCTGCCCAGCCACCCACCCAGGCAGCATTGGAATAGCATCTCTTTCTCAAAGTGCTCACCTCCCCTGCTCAGGCCCTGGTGCAAAGCACTTCACAGCCATCATTTTGGCCAATCCCACACCCCAGTGAAGCAGATATTATCATCCTCGTTTTATTGGTGATGAAATCCAGGCTCAGAGAAGTAACTTGCTCAAGGTCATACACACGGCTAGTAAGTAGCAGAGACTGGGCTCCTTCCCCAGCCATGCTGCTTCTCTGTTTGCACACCTCCACTCCCAGGGAGCTCACCCCCTAACGAAGCAGCCAATTCCACTTGCAGACAGCTTTGATAATAAGAAAGTTTTTCCTTTCCTTGAACCGGCATCTGCCCCTGGTAACCTCTATTCCTACCTCTAACTCCTCCTCAGGGGCTACCAGGAGCAGCAGGTGACCCCTCTGTCACCCTCCAGGGGCTGAGAGATCACAACCCTCATTGGGGCCTCACATCTCTCAGTCCAGAAACCACAGGGCACAGTCCCGCCCCAGGCCCTGCCCTCCTGTCTCCCAGGACCAACATTCAGAGGGAGGCCAGCCTGGGGCACTCTGGCACTCACGCTGGCCCCTCTGCTGTCCTCCCTCCTGCCCACCCAGGCTGCTGAACGAAAGTGACAAGCGCCCCTTCATTGAGGAGGCTGAGCGGCTCCGGATGCAGCATAAGAAGGACCACCCAGACTACAAGTACCAGCCCAGGCGGAGGAAGAATGGGAAGGCGGCCCAGGGGGAGGCCGAGTGCCCCGGCGGGGACGCCGAGCAAGGTGGCGCCGCCACCATCCAGGCCCACTACAAGAGTGCCCACCTGGACCACCGGCACCCGGGAGAGGGCTCCCCAATGTCAGACGGCAACCCTGAGCACCCCTCAGGTGAGTGCTGAGGACAGAGCTGGAGGCGGAGGAGCAAGAAGGCTGGGTGGCATGAGACCCTGGTGCTCCCAACTGCCTGGGCTGGCGGAGGGCGTGCCAGGCTGTGCAGCGGCCCAGAGGATGGTGCAGTGGCCCAGGGAGGTGGTTGGGCAGGATGGTCTGGCTAGTGCCGACCCAAGGGGGCACCGCTGCTGGGCAAAGCGGGCAGCTGAGGAGGCTGTGGAGGCCACGGGGTGAGAAGGGCTGGGGCAGTTACAAGGAAAGGTGGGGACAGGGCGGTTTTGAGAAATGGAAGGTCAAACGAAAGAGAGGAGTCATCGCGTTGTCCCTCCTCCCACTCTGACAGGGCAGACATGGCATGTGACGTTGAGCCATGCCATGGGTGAGCCAGACACAAGATGCCTTGTTTAATTCTCATTAGTGATAATAGCAGCTAACATTAATTGAGCACCTACTGTGTGCCAGGCACTGTGCTAATTGCCTTATGTACATTAACTCATTCAGTCACCACGAACAGTGGGATGAGGGAGCCAAACCGCTCGGGCCCAGATCTCAGCTGTGTGGCGGGTGACTCTCATTTTACTGATGAGGAGACTGAGAGTCACCCGCCACACAGCTGACATCTGGGCCCAGGCAGTTTGGCTCCAGGGCCTCTGCTTGGCACCACAGCTGCCTGGCATGTATTCCTGACACACAGGAAGTGCTGCACACAGGCTGGCACACAGGACTGCTCAGTGAGCAGGGCTCTGCCTTCAGAAGACACATTCTGAGCCCTACTTTGTGCCAGGCACTCAGTAGACACCAAGGTACCAACCAGAGAAGCCTGCGGTCCCTGGCCCCAGGGCCCCACAGTCTAGAGGGCGGAGCAGGGATGAAAACAAGCGAATTGAGTGCAGGAAGAAACAAGTGCACAAGAAGCTCGTGTCAAGCCAGAGGTGGCACAGCCTCCAGGGAGGACTAATCCACCCGTCCATCCAGTCAGGTTTTAGAAACGTGCAGCTACCCACCAGACTTGTCAAGGAAGGCTTCCAGAAGGAGGCAATGTCTGAGCTGCTTGGTATTATCTCTGCTTGACTGGTAAGGAAACCAGTTAAGAGAAGACTGGGGATTTTCCCAGTGAAAGAACCAGGATTCGGAACCCAGGCAGCTCTCTCCAAGTCCGGAGGCCTCGGCCGGTGCCGGGCTCGCGCTGCCTTCTGGTCTGAGGGAGGAGGCACAGGCCTGCCCTCGAGGAGCTCCTGGTCTGCTAAGGCCACCACATGCCCTCTCTCTGACAGGATGCCTGCTAGCCGACCCTCCCACACACAACTCTTCACCTTCAAAGACACGTGCACACACACAGCCCAGAAGACCCTGGACCACGTGCAGAACCACCTCAGAATAAACTGTGGTCACAGACTTTTCTAGACATCCTTTCTCGATGAGATCTTCCCCAAACCTTCAGAGCAGCAGATGGCTTCCCCCTCTAGTCCCCCAAGTCCTTGCATAGCCTGTCTTCACATCACTTCTGACTCTAGGCATGCGTGGAGCTCTGGATCTGCCCTGAGACTGAGATCTTTTGGGGACAGGAACTTGTTTTATTTATGTTTGTATCCCCAGCACCTGGCACAGTGCCTGGCACTTAGCAGTGCTGCCTAAGTGTTTGTTGAATGAATATGTGAATGAGACATGAACAGACAAAGGAACAAGAGTTAGTTTCATAAATGCCCTCATAAACAAGGAGGGAATCAGCTCAGGAACAGCAGGACAACAATGCCCACGCCAAGCCGAGGGCCCGTCAGAGGGCTGCACAGCAGGGCAGGCTTGGGAGGAGGGGCCTGGTTAGAGGGGACACGGCACACCGTTTGGGGGGCCAAGCAGGGCACAGGCACAGGCAAGCCAGCAAACGTGAAACCGATGAGTCAAGAGTGAAGAGGGTGAGCGAGGCTCAGCCAGGAGGGCAGCCGGCAGCAGAGGCTCGGGGAAGAGGATGGGCAGAGCGCGGAGGCTGGGGCCGGACCACGGGGGGTCAGCAGCTGGGTAGCCACAGCAGCAGGGAGGATGGAGCCGCAGGGAAGCTGATTCGAGGTAGAACTTGCCAACAGGAAAGGTCTTTCAAATTGAAGCAGGACTCTCCAGGAGGTGGGGGACAGAAGGTGGAGGCCAGACCCATCCCTAAGATTTGAGAATTTTATAAACAACTAGAAACCAATCCAAGACCAGTATATAAACAGATGCCGACTCATGCTGCCACGTGAAACTTACAAGGTCAGCACAGCGATCAGACTCAGCTTCCTGGAGGCACCTCACCTTCCTGCTGCCTGAAAGTGAACTGTCAGAGTCCACTGTACCCACCTGCCTCTGACCTTGTTTCCCCCTCATGCTCTCTCTCTCTGTCTCTCTCCCACCCAGGCCAGAGCCATGGCCCACCCACACCTCCGACCACCCCAAAGACAGAGCTGCAGTCGGGCAAGGCAGACCCGAAGCGGGATGGGCGCTCCATGGGGGAGGGCGGGAAGCCTCACATCGATTTCGGCAACGTGGACATCGGTGAGATCAGCCACGAGGTAATGTCCAACATGGAGACCTTTGATGTGGCTGAGTTGGACCAGTACCTGCCGCCCAACGGGCACCCGGGCCACGTGGGTAGCTACTCAGCAGCTGGCTATGGGCTGGGCAGCGCCCTGGCCGTGGCCAGTGGACACTCTGCCTGGATCTCTAAGCCGCCAGGTGTGGCTCTGCCCACAGTCTCACCACCTGGTGTGGATGCCAAAGCCCAGGTGAAGACAGAGACCGCGGGGCCCCAGGGGCCCCCCCACTACACTGACCAGCCGTCCACCTCGCAGATCGCCTACACCTCCCTCAGTCTGCCCCACTACGGCTCGGCCTTCCCCTCCATCTCCCGCCCTCAGTTTGACTACTCTGACCATCAGCCCTCAGGACCCTATTACGGCCACTCGGGCCAGGCCTCTGGCCTCTACTCGGCCTTCTCCTACATGGGGCCCTCACAGCGGCCTCTCTACACGGCCATCTCTGATCCCAGCCCCTCAGGGCCCCAGTCCCACAGCCCCACACACTGGGAGCAGCCAGTGTATACGACGCTGTCCAGGCCTTAAAGGGGGCCCTGTCACCACCACTCGGCTGGCCCCTCCTGGGTCCCAAGTCCCTTCCCCCAGCCTGTGCGCCCTGTTCCTCGCCCTTCTCAGGCCTGGTGGTGGCAGGGGAGGAGGTTGCAGAGGCTGACAGCTGAGGGAAGGCTTTGTCTGGCTCACTGCCCTGATGACCCACTCGCCCCATCCAGGCTCCAGCAGCAAAGCCCTGAGCTAACAGGCTGGGCAGAGGAGGAGGTTGACTATTGCCCACAGACTGAAAGATGAGGGGCTGTACCTTCCCCCCCAGGAATGACCCTCTATCCCAGGACCTGAGAAGGACCCGCTCGCCCTCCTTGGGGAGGGGAGAAGCACCCAGGCTTGAATGGGCGTCGGAGGCCTTGCTGCTCCTGTACACTCATAGAGAGTGGGGATCTGACGTGCCCATGCCACCTGTGCCAAGCGCCTAAGAGCCAGGTCACCCAGAGACCCGCACCAGTGCCTGGAGCTGGCTATCTCTGCCACTGGGGGGCTGGGGACAGCTTTGAACTGCCTCGTGGGGAGCATGGGCTGGGGGGGGGCTCCATAGTTCTCATCACTTCAATGCCCCCTCCCCTCCTGAATGCAGGAAGGAGTTGGCACAGTGGCCCCCAGATCCAGTTCCGTGCCAACAACCTCATTCTTTGTCTAATCGAGAGAGCCCCCAGTCCTCCTCCACTGCAACCTCCCCGACCTTGAGGCACATCCCAGGAGGTGAGGCAGGGGCTCCAGGAAAGGATTCAGAGACAATTCACGGAGCCTTCCTCCCTGGGCTCCTGGCCAACCCCTCTCTCCTCACTAGCCCCGTGGCCCCTGCTCTGTCAGCCACTGGGCTTCCCAGAGAGTTACAGCTGCTCAGGCCCAAACCCTGGGCTCCAGGAGGAGACACAGGGCCAGCACCTAGGCTGCTGGCCGCAGGCTGAAGACACTAAAATCCTGACACGTACATTCTGCCCTTGCCTTTTGCCCTTTGCCTCCCAGTGGTATCTGAATAAAGTACGTAGCTATATCTGCCCCACTCTCCTGTTCTGCAGCCCCACAATCCACATGTAACTCATTACTGTCGCCTCTTATTTATCTCAGTAGTCCCCTCTCCCCTGTCCCCTCTCTTAGCCACTCCAGCCCCTATTAACTCTGCATTAAGCACTCCACATAATAAAGGTTCCGGTTACCTGCTTGGGGCCTGACACGGCCTGTCTCTTGGTCTCTTGTCCCTTCCTGTATATGGGCTTTCTCAACTGCTTTCTGGAGTAGCTGTGAGTAGAATGCGAAAGAAAGATAATCCAAAGGTCTCTCTCTCCCTGCTAAGAAAGTGGGGACAATGGAGTGGGTTAGGACAGCTGGCATCTAACTGACCCCCAGTGGGTTCAGCATGAGTTCAGGGACTGAAGCCTCAGATGGGGGCCTTTCCCCCAGTCCAGCTGTGCCCCACACCGCAGGGGGCCACCCACTCTTACCTGGCTCAGCTGGAACTCACTGCTCACCCAGCAGAGGGGAGTTTGCAAAGAATTCAAGGGACAGGTGTTTGAAAGGGAGGTGGGTCGAATCTGGCACCTTCTTTGCAGCCAGGGGCCTGTCCTTTAGGATGTTGGCTGGGCCCTCTTGCCCAACCCCTCCACTTGCCACCTCCCCCAGCACACACACAGTGGCCCGTGCCAGAAGTCAGCAGAGCCTTCCTAGCAGCTGCTGTGTCCAAGCCTAAACCAAGGATGTCAGACATGCATCTAATCCTTAAGTGCTTACTCCCTAAGAGCTCCTTCCTCAGCAGAATTCCAACCCGCACTCAGGGGCCAGGAACTGCTCCATCTCACAAGCACATTAACTCCAGGGACAGGGGAAATCTCTTCACCAACTCGCTCCATTGATGAACTGCTCTGATGCTTGGAGGTTCTTCCTTATACCCAGCTCATAACAAGAGTGAGAGCTACCATTTACTGAGTGCTCCCTGGTCAAGAGCTTTGCCAAGGGTTTTATGTCATTCAAGCCAAGGAGAGAGTGGGTCCAATCATTATCCCCACTTTCCAGATGGGGGAAACTGCAGCTTTGAGAGGTTGATGCTAAGAAGCGCTGGCACCAGAATGTGAACCCAGCTCTGACTCCAAAGCTTCCACTCTTAACCATCCACCTGCCCGTGGTTTGCAGGCCCTACTTCCGCTTCCAATCTGAGTGATGCAGCTTCCACTGCTCCAGAGTAGGCACTGCAGCTCCCTTCCATCTGGGGTTCTCCAGCCCCTTACCGCCTAATCAGGACCTGGGAGAGAGGAGATACCAAGAACTAGCTCAGTCCACCCAGGGTGGTCAAACTCCCTCCATCTGGGAGCTGCATTGTGCAAGCTCTTCAGGCAACCTCTCCAAAACTGCTGGCTTCCATGAAGCTTGAACTGAAACCCCTGCTCTTTTAGACAATATCTGTTGCAAAATCATATCATCCATATTGTATATGTTGTTTTTGATGTTTTGCTTTGTTGTAGATAAAAGCAGGAATTGCAGTGATCTTTAACTGATTTCACCTTGTTGGATTTGATCCATTTCCCCACCTATATTAAATCTTTTAGAACTAAGCTGTCCTTCAGAGCTTTATGTATCTGCAAACTTGAATATTCTCATTCAAGTTACTAATAAATGTCCAAATAAAGGACACAACCCTGTGTACACCACTAAATAGCTCTCTCCATCAATTCTATCATCTCCACTCTCAGGGAGACTGGCTCGGTTCTGAAACTAATTTCATCACCATGAAGTGCTCACTTCTCCAGCACAGTCTGCCTGATGCCTTGCCAAAATCAAGATTCACTCCTCTCTGGCATTCCCTCAGCCTATGGGACTAGTAGCCATCGAAAAAAAAAAAGGGAACTGATTTATTTGGCAATATTGATTCATAGAAACCCTATGCTAGTTCCTGGATCACCTCTAAGTGCTTTCAAATATGTAATAACCTATTCTAGGATTTTGTTAAGGATCAATCAGTACTAACCTTACATGTTCATAATTTTGACAACCCACCCTTTCCCTTCCATTGAAAGGCAAGATATTGTCCATTTCTGGTCTGTTCACCACTCCTGCTCACAGTGGGATGAGGGACAGGGAGCTGGCAGGGCACAGGAGGGGCTACATCCAAAAGATGAAACCACCACCTCCAAGACCCTGCATCCGTGAGACTGACGTGGGAGGAGGAGAAACGACCCCCGAGAAGTCAGGAGACCTGGATTGTGTGCATCCCTTAGGTTCTGGAGGTGCTCGAGCCAGTAGCTGTTTGTAAAGAGAGAAAGGGCCAAGTGTTTCTGGAGACTCTGCCCAAACCTAAGAAAATATAGAACCAATAGTGGTGACAGGTGATTTTTCAGTCAAGAATAGTCAAAAACCAGACCTGGCTGGCCAGATGAGTAGCAGGGGACACCCTGAAGAGGAGTAGAGTGGGAATGGGGAGCCGGGAGGAAAAGCACCCCTTTGGTCCCATTTCCCTTACACCCTATCCCCTAAGGGTTAACCCCCCGCTCCCCTTCTCCCCCGCCCAAACCCCATCTCCCTTTAATCACATCTGATACTGAGCAGCCCAGCAGGGAACAAAGAGACCATTTAGAAAAATGGGGCCAAGAAAGTGACCCCCGCACTCTGGGGCGGCTGCCTGGATGCCAGCACAAAGGCGGCATTTCAGAGCTGAAATTTCAGCACCCAACTTGATTAAAGGATTCCACAGGCTCGGAGGAGGGTGGAAGGGGGTGCGAAGTCCACTGCTCCCTGAATTAACCCTTCTCCAAAGCAGGAGACGTCCCTCCCACTCTCAGGGATGCTCGTCATTCCCATCCTGTTCTGGGGTTCCCTGCCTCTTGGAGAGGGCAGGCAAGCCTGGATCCTCCTCCTCCTGGAAGGGGAGCTGGAGTGGAATGGAGGTCAAAGCTAGAATATTCAGGGAGCCAATTTTCCCTTCTATCTCTGTTGGTGTCAGTATACACCCTCTCCCTGTCCCCCTGAGGAGGGAGGAGCCAATGTGACAGGTCCTGCCTCAGGTTGGGTAAGCAGGGTGGAGGAGGGAAGAGGACCCATTAGAAACTAAGGCAGAGGAAGGGGGAGCTCCGGCTCTGATTTAACACTTTGAACCCAGGAGCACCGTCATCTCTGCACCCATCCCAGGCAAGGCCTCAGAGGATCCTGGGCCCACACAGAAGGGAAAGGACATCCTACAGGGACTGGGAAGAAGAGGGTATGGGTATGGCAGACCAGAGAAGTGGGCCACAGAGGTCAGTGTGTGGGCAGTGGCCTGGAAGGAGTGGGGACAGAGCAGCAGGGGCAGGGGTGGGCAGGTGCTTGGTCTTCGCTCCAGCTGCTGACTTGCCCAGCAGGGCTCTGCCTGGGGAGGGTGGGAGATCACTGCACCCCCACGCTTCCTGCTGGGGCACTGCTCCTGAAAGGGGATCCGAGCCCACGATAAGAGGCTCGAAGCAGGTCCTTGGGAAACAATGGGTGGCTTGATGAGACCTGCTCTGTGATACTCCTGAGAAGGGAGAAGCCCCTGCAGCCAGTCCCCACTGGAAAGGAAATTGGGAGTTTCCGTGGCAACCAGCTCCCTGGGCACAAAGACTTGTCTGTCTGCTGGGAAGGCAGCTGAGGTGTCTCCCCTGCCGCAGCCTTTGCTCTGGTGAACAGGGAGATGATGAGGGATGCAGGGGATCCGCAGGGGCTAAGGGTCCCTGATGCTTCTTAAAGCGCTGACAGCCACAGGGCCACTGGATAGGTGCATGCTCCAGGCACAGGCAGTAATAGGGAAGATGCAGGTGGTGGTGTCGCAGACAGCTGGAGGTGGAGGGGTTGGAAGGTTGAATAGTTTATTATTTACAGCTGTCACATAAAGTGAAGATGAAAGTGAGCAGAGGCGAGGTCAGGACGACCCCAGCTCAGTCGGTGATAATGAGCTCGTCTACCCCCCAGTCTTCATAGCTCCCATCAGGCAGGTACCGGCGAATGATGATGGGGATCTTCCGGGCCCTGTGGCAGGGAGAAGTCACAGAACATGAGGGCTGGTGAGCCCGGCTCTGCGGCAGAAGGACCAGATTGTATACAGACGCAAGGAAAGCAAAGTCTCAGGAGGAGTCTCTTGGGACTGATGAGTACTTCGTAGGAAAGCAATTAGAAGAAAAAGAACATTTCCGCATCCCAAGTGTGGGGCAGTGGGTCTAGATGGGCTCTGCCATCCCGTGGCTACAGGGAGGAGGAGGAAGAGTGGCGAGACATTGGTAAGGCCCATGTCTCATCAGTGTCCTCCCGCTTTGCCTCCTGCTTTAACCTCTCCCTCCTCCCTCCTGGTGGCTGTTCCTACAGGCAAAAGCACCAACCTCCCCAGCCAGGGAAGTTGGGGTGGGCTGTGCAACAAAGAGCCCAAGAGATGCTTCCCAGGGCTCTCAGGGCTCTGGAGGAGTGAACCATGATCTGGGTGACTTACTTGAGCTCCTTCATGGCGATGAGCAAAGGGTCTGTCTCCCCCTCCAGCTCCACCATCACAGGGGCACACATCCTGTAGGAAGAGGGACAAGTGTTGGGGAGACTGCCAACTCAGGGAGAAGAGCCAAGCAGGCAGTGAGAGTGGGGCAGCATCCTGGTCCTCACCTAGAAAGGTCACCTTCTAGGGTTGCAAGCGTGGTGGGAAGCTGCGTGCAGGGACACTGCCAGAGACCTCCCCTGGGCCTATCGCAGACTCCTGAGCCCAGCGGCCACAGGAGTGTCCAAGCGGAAAGGGCAGCATGTGCGAAGTCACACCATTCTGACAGCTCCAATCCAACCCACGAGCCCCGCCACAGTGCCCGGCTCACCTCATTTTCCTTCTCTGTTGCAGCAACACCCCCGGAGGTCCTGCATTTCCAGCCCGGCCCCTTCCCCAGCCTCCACACAGGGGCCAGCAGTCAGGGCACTCATCTGCTTACAACACTTCATGACTCCTCATGGCTAGCAGGCCAGAAGCCAGTTTGCTCCCTGTTCACCTTTTTAGCACTGTCTCACACTACTTCCCTGTATTTACCCCACATTCCAGCCATACCAAACTAGTTATGGTTCCCTGGACAGACCATGTTGATTCCGTTTTGTGTGCTCTTACAAGTTCTTTCTCTCCCTACAAGCCGGGGAAAGCCTCAAATGTTTCCACCTTGGAAATCATGTGCTGAATCTTCTATACCCCAACTCATTTTGCATATGTTTTTCTTGGCACCAGTCTAACTGGACTATAACTACCTGTTTGGAAGTTTTCCACATTGGACCATGAGCTCCTGGTGGCCCAGGATGACAAGTGATTCACACAGGGGCCCACCCCCTAGCACAAAACTTGGCCCAAGGCTGAGGCTCCTCAAAGGGATGCCAATTCTAGGGCCACCTCCTCTAGAAAGCCACCCTTGATTATTCCAGCTCAAGTTCACACTAACGGATCCAGACTTACTAGGAAAGCATACAAAAAAACCAGGTTCCTGGGTCCTTCCTGACCCTCTGAATAGAATCTGTAGTGAAAGGGCCTGAGAATCTGAGTTTGCAAAGCTGCCCAGATGATTCTGATAATCAGCTAGTCTGAAAGCTACCTGCTTGCAAATTTTATTACTAAATATTCTGATTTCTGTTACCCCCAAAAGCCTGAAACTTTCCCAAAGGCAAAGACCAAGTGTTTAATTTTTCCTATGTCCCTTCTCAAAAAGTATTTAAACATCCCCCAAATATAAAGCTTCTAAAAATGTGGCAAAATGCTTTTCCTGATCCACAAAAGCCTTCTTTCTTTCAAAATATAAATAATTCAAGGGCATTCATTCACCCAGCGCCTGCTATGTGCATGTCATACACAAAGTGAAAGAGTGTGCCCTTAAGTAATTTGTCTTGCACCATGGCCTCTACAAATAAGCACGCCAACCATCCAGTTAGGAAGTGGATGTGGCCAACATCAGCCACCAGGTGGTGCCAATTAACCAGACAAAACTTTCATCCAAAACCTAAGAATTAGTTGTTCAGCACCTACAAGTGCAGGGTCACAGCCTAGTGCTAGGTATAAGATACAGTCTGGCTGACAGCCAACAGGGAACACTGAATGGTATCATATCCCTTTATCAGAAGGAGCGCTACAGACCAGACCATGCTGGACCAAGCCTTGCACCCTGAGAAAAACAGGACACTTGGACTTATGAGTGGTCTGGACATCAGACTCAAAACCTTTAAGGGCTCCACACTGCCCACCAAATAAACGCCAATCTTCTGAACTTATCACTCAAGGCACTAGTGACATGTTTTCCAGTCTTGTGCTCCAAGCTACTCACGATCCCCTCAATCACACCTGCCTGCCTCCACCTGGACCTCTCCTTGTCCTGTTTCCTGCACCTGGTTATTCACAAAACCACCTGTCTTTATCTGTCTCCACTGGAGTTCTAATCCTTCACGTGGCTTTCCCAGTCAGCCCTGCAATCGCTGCCCTCTCTCCTTTATTGTATCTTTCGCAAAGCACCACTCGTGTCTGCCTTGGGCTCTGGGTATCTGTGCACAGGTCCATCTCCCCCACCAGAAAACACCTGGAGGACTGGGGACTATGTCTTTAATCATCTTCACATGCTCAGCAGGTACGAGCACTGTGTCTTAGTGCTGAAAGACTGTTCAACTTGCATATAAGCAGTCTATTTGTTTGAAAGATAATTTACGAATTATTCTTCCTCCTGGGCCATTTTTAGCCTAGATGAGCATGCCCCATAGAAAGCTCTGTAATGATGGCACTGTCCTGTGTCGGTGCTATCCCTTACAGTAAGCACTAGCCATATACACTTACTGAGCACTTGAAATGTGGCCAGGGAGACAGAAACAGAATTTCTCATTTTATTTAAGCTTACTTAATTTAAATGGCCACATGCAGCTAGTGGCTACCACAATTGATGGTACACGCCTGGAGGATCCTGATCCCATTGGTACCAAAAGATATCAGACTGGGCATGGCCCTAATTCCACCCAGAAGAGCAACTGATGCAACCATGCTGATGAGAGCTCTGCTACTAAGGAGTGGGTGAGACCACTGTTGCCCACCCATAAAACCCTTTATTGAAGGAGACACGGTGGTCATCTCCTCCCACAGGCCTGGAGGAGGCAGAAGTCCAACACTGATTGCACATGAGGGAGGAGAATATACAGACAGCATCGCTGCCCCTCCAGCAAGTAGAGTCCACAAATCTGGCCCCAGCTTTTCTTCCCAGCCTAATTTCCACTACTCCCTACTTGAACCAACCCCCTTCTTCAGATACCCACCATTTCCCAATCCAGCCTATAAGAATTTGGGTGTAGGGGCTCCTGTCCTCAGCCTCGTGCTTCCCCGTGGGGGACTTTCCATTAGAGTAACACTAACACTCCTGTCCTCTCTCTGTCCCCTCATTTACTCCTCCAGAGAAAGGAAGAGCAACTTACCTGACAGTTGAGCCTGGGGGAAAAAAGAGCAGGTATCTGTGGCCCAGCCTCTTTAAGAGTCCCTGCTTTCTCAAAGTCACCTGCAGGCAGAGAGGGTGCTTTCCGGTCTATTCTCCACTATGCCCACGACCTCAGCAGGCATCTGAAGGCCGGCACTGCCTGTGGCTAACTAGGTGAATCCGCAATCATTGGACATTTGGATCTTCACTGCCTAATGTCAATCTCCTGCATTTTCTTCTTCTTCCAAACTTGGCAGAGAAAGGAAAGGCTACAATGTTTGAATCCCCAGACCACCGCCACTGCCGTGCTGTCCCATCTCTGACGTGCCCTCCAACTGGAGGGTCCTCCCCACTCTGCTGGGCTGACCAGTCTACCTCACTTCAAGAACTACCTTAACCCCTTCTTAATTGGCACACAATGGTCTAGGGCTCTGAATTCACACATTTTGCACTTCACTAACCTGACAGGCAATCATCTAATTTCTGGTTTTTTATGGTTATTTGTCTCCTGTACTGTTATTTGACTTCTCAGATGTTCCTGTCCTACTTCTATTAGATCACAAGCTCCCAGAGGGCAGGGGTCTAGCACAATGCCTGGCACACAAGGACAGCACTACCTTTGTTTAGAATGTGAGATCAGGGGGTGTCTGTTTTCAGGTGCCAAACTAAGCAGGATCAGTGGCTCAGGGGCTTGATGTGGCATGACTGACGGACAAGACAGTGAAGGGACACACACTCACGCGATCTGGAGAGCTCGGGTGCCCAGCACACGGGCTCGCTCATACTTGGTCATGTACGGTGTGGTGATTCGCTTCTGGTTGGCCTGCGGTCGCTCCCCAGAGGGGAGTATCTCCACGTTCTCCTGGCCTTCCTGGACACCAAGACAAAAAGGAGGGAAAGTCTCAGAGGGCATTTTTCTGGGTTGAGGGAAGGGTGATGATGACACCGCTACCACTACCATTGATGCTTAAAGCATGCCAGGGACCATGCGACTGCTAACACCTCACCGAATCCTCACAATACCTTATGTGGCAGGGATTATAGTCCCCATTTCAGAGGCCTGGAGTCAGCTAAACTTGGCCAAAGTCTCAGACCCAGTAATAAAGAGGAACCGTGATCAGAATTCCAGAGCCAGCTGCCTTATCCAAAAGAGAGAAAGCAAGAAGGCCTGGAGATGGGGCAGTCCCAGAATGTTGGCCCTAGAAAAGAAGTTCTAAGCACAATGAATCACCCTAAGCAGGAAGCTAGGAACAAGCACTCCGTCTTTCAGATTAGGGTGACTGAACCAACAAGCCAAGTGGCTGGAAAAGTTAGGGTAAAGGCAAGAATATTTATATATTCACATATTTAACAATTACTTATTAACCATCTATTTTGTGCCAGACATTGCAATAGGTACTGAGGCAGAAAGTTAGGGGAGTTTCTGCTCTCAAAGAATTCACAGTCTAGAGGGGGAGACAAAAGAATAAACAGAACAGAGGGCGCTCTGAAGGCATGAGGCATGCAACCCAGAGTTAATGAGAAGGTGGGGATAGCTCACTCACACTCAGGGTTAGGAAGACTGTCAGGGATGAGACTTGAGCTAATCTAGAAGGATGAGTAGAAGCTACCAAACCAAGAAGGAAGGGAAGGCCATTCTCAGCAAGCTAAATAACACGTACAAAGGCACAGAGGAGGAAGAGAACATAATAGGTTTGAACAACTAATTGTGGACTATGATTAGAGCAAAAGGTGCATAGAGGCTTTTAGGCAAGAGAATAAATTCTTTGATAAATAATTAAGTCAACAAATATCTATTGAACACTTACTATATGTCAGACAGTATTCGAAGTGGTTTAGATAAAGCAGTGAATAAGACAGATAAAAATTATTTCCCCTATAGAGCTTACAGTTTGAGAAGTGACAGACGATAAATAAAATTAGATAGTAAAATATGTAAACAGAGAGCTGGGCGCAATGGCGCACACCTCTAGTCCCAGCTACTTGGGAGGCTAAAGCTGGAGGATCACTTGAGCTCTGGGTTTGAAGCAACATGGTGAAAATCCATCTTTAACGAAAAAAAAAAAAGGATCATTCTGGATACTCTGTTGAGAATATTCTGTAGGGGGCAAGAGTAGAAGCAGAGAGACCACTTAGGAATACCAGTAGTAACCAATCTTGTAGGCAGGTTAAGAAATAAGACTCTGGTGGCAAACACATAAGCTGCACAAAAAGAAATGAAAAAGAAAGAGGACTCTGGAAGAATAGCAGACAGCAGAGTCTGGAGTAAGACTAAAGGCAGGAAAACCAGTCACAATTTCTGCACAAATGTGGATGACAAACAACGAGCTCTAGGCCAGGCTGAGACACGAGGAGTGGAGAAACAGAGACAGAGCTGAGCCATATCTAGGAGGCGGAATCAATACACAGGGATAGGAAGGGACCAGAAGGATGCAGAAGGAGGCTTCTGCTTCAAGTGAACAGGTATTGGAAAGTGCCATGTAGAGGGAGGAAATCCAAAATGAAGGGCTTCAGCTTCCTAGCCTTAAAAAAAAAAAAAAAAAGAGGGATCCCTCTTTCTCCAGGAGGCACAGCATTTCTCCATCAGTCACACAGGACAGAAAGTCCTACTTTATTCCTGAAGCTAGCAACCCACCCACCTGGTTGCTCAAGCCATAAACCTGAGAGTCACCCTTGTCATCTCCCACTTTCACAGCCCCATATCCAATTCACCAAAACACCCCTTTCACCTGTCTTCTCATCACCTGCACTACCAGCACCTACGTTCAAGCCATGGGTCTCTCTCCTGGAGGGTGGAGAGAGTTACCTAATTGGTCTCTCTCTCTTTCACCCTGGCCCCTCTCCAATTCGTTCCTCACTCTTAAGGCCAGAATGCACTTTCTAGAATGTAAATTGGATCATACCCACTCTCTGGCTCAAAACTTGTCAGTGGCTTCCCTTCAGGCTACAAAATCCTGCCAGATCTGGGCCCTGCTTACCTCTCCAGCTTGATCCCAGGTCACTCTCCCCTTTGCTCCCTAAGTAGCCCCACCCTGCAGAGCACCTGGCACACAGAAACATTCAACGCACGTTTGCTGAATGAAGGAGACATGCCAGTAAAGATGTTTCACCTGTCTGTGAACTAAATGCCCCAGAAATAGCAAGCTGTGGACTAAGCGGACAAAAGCTTTCAGACCCACCTTGTGCAGGGCAACTCCACTACCCAGGACTGGAACACCGCTCACTCTAACTGAGGATGCTTATGGCAGGGGCTCTGTCCACAAACAGCAGGCAGATACACTCAGATAATTATCACTTGCTGGGCTATTTGGCAGCTTGGGCTGCAGAGGTGGGACTTTAGATTGAATACTGACCTCCTCGGCATTCTCCAAGTCATCTAACCCTTCATCCTCTTCTACATCATCAAAGTCGTCGCCATCAAAACTGTAACAAGGAGAAATCAGTGAGTCAGAGCATCACTTACTAAAATCAAAGAGGGCAGAGCTCTGTGTCTCACCCGCTATGTAAAAGGTACTCAGTAAATACCTACTTAACAAGTGAATCAAACTTTTGTTCCATTTTACTCCTTCAATCTTTCCCCATCTGGTCCCAAATTTTGCTAGGACTCATTCATCATCACTGTTTCCCTCTCTACTAGATCACTCCCATCAGCATTTAAACACGTTGTTATGTCCCCGCTTTTAAAAAAAAAAACAAACCTTAAAACCTCTTTTCTTTCCTCCCCACAGCCCTAATTCCATGCTCCCCTTTGGTTTTGTTTGTTTGAGACAGGGTTTCACTCTGCAGCCCAGGCTGGAGTGCAGAGACATCATGGACAGCTCCCTGCAACCTCAAACTCCTGGGCTCCAGTAATGCTGCCTCAGCCTCCTGAGTAGCTGGGACTACAGGTACATGCCACCACACCCTTTTATTTTCTGTAGGGACAGGGTCTCAATATTTTGCCCACGTTGATTTAGTACTCCAGGCCTCAAGTGATCCTCCCGCCTCGGCCTCCCAGAGTGCTAGAATTACAGGCGTGAGCCACCGCGCCCAGCTCCATGCTTCCCTTTGGGGCAAAATTTATGAAAGAGCTGTCCATCCTCACTGTCTCCAATTCATCTCTTCCCAATCTGCCATACTCTCACTCCACTAAGACTTTTACCCCCACAGCTCCATCAGAACCACTCTCTTCAAGTTTTTTAATGATCTCCACATTGCTAAATCCAATCGACAATTCTTGTTCTCATTTACCTTGATCAGTGGGCACACTAGGCCACTCCCTCCTGCTCCATTCACTCTCAAGTGACTGCAAGGACATCTCCCTCTCTTGGTGGTGTTCCCTCACCTCGATGGCTTCTCCTCTTTCCCCCAAGCACTCAATGTTGGAATGCTCTAACACTGTGTCATCAGTCATCTCTTCTCTACTGACACTCCTATCGTGATTCCACCTGTGTCTTAGTTTTGACTAATATACTTCTGCTGACAACCCCCACTTGTTTTTGTTTTTTTTTTTTTTTACAGACAGGGTTTCCCTATGTTGCCCCAGGCTGGTTTCAAGCAATCGTCCCACCTCAGCCTCTCCAGTTACTGGAACTACAAGACTCTTACGTTTTTATCTTAAGAATAGATCTCTCCTCTGACCATACACATCAATTCACCAGGAAATCTTTTTGGCTGTACTTTTAAACTATTTCAGAATTCAAAACCATTTTTTACCACCTCCACTGCTATCACCCTAGTTCAAGCCACAGCCTTCTCTCACCTAGATGACTGCAACCCTTCCAGACTTTTACGACCGGTGAAACTGCACAGACGCCCCTCTGGATAATTTACACACTACATACTTCTACTACAGAAGCTCACAGACCCGCATGTGACTGTCCCCTCCTCTAGAAACTGAGTACCTGGAGAGCAGGGGCTATATCTACTTCGCCTCAATATTCCCCTTATAAAAGACAGGGACCCGCTCAGTGGAAAGTTTGCTGAAAGACACCCTTTTCATGGAACCTCTCCAGATCCTCAAGCCTGGGCTTGTCTGTGCCCAGCCTCTGGTCCGAGCTACGCTCCTGGTTCCCCGCCATTCCCTTCTCCAGCTCTGCTGGCCGCCTCCGGACCCCAGTTCCCTCAGACACTGCTCCCGACGCCAGGCTCCTCAGCCGCCTTCGACCCAGGCCCCGCCTGACCCGTCCCTTCCGAGGCTCCCGCAAAGACCACCCCGCTCCCGCACTCACTTGTCCTCGTTGTCTGACATGACACCCTCGCCGCAGCAACCCCGCGATAAGACCCTAACCCGCGTGGAGACCCGCGAACAGCGCGACTCCGCCTCGCGTGGCACCACCCGAATCCCGCGCCGGCGCCGTGACGCAGAGGAAGTCACTTCCGGGAGGTAGGCGAAGAGTGGCGAAGGTGCGCATGCGTGGATTGGCGGGTGCGCGTTACTATGGTAGCCAGAACCGTCAGTAGTCCAGGTCGCGCAGGATTTCTGCAGGTCACTGGCGCGCGTGCTTCGGTAGAGCAGTGGTCATCGTCTCCGGGAGCCCACACGCCGCTCTCTGTCGGAAGAGGGGCACCTATCCGGGCTCTTTAGGGTGAGGTTTCAATTTTGGCCTCTCATCAATAGGTACTACTGTGACCACTGCTATCTTAACGCTCCCTTCCTCCCGAGGGGACTTCCTTGCCACAGGCGTATCTGCCTGTCAGGGTGGGAGAATTGGACACTGTCGCTATGTTAACTGGTGGGGTCACGATTCTCTGCGGCCCGCTCCCCGCTCCCAGACTTCGAGGGCATTGGGAATGGGAGAGCAGAGATTGGGGCTGGCAGACAGGGGGTATGTCATTGCCTCTTTCCCTCCTCAGGGCCCTCCCATGGCTTCACAGGAGAGGGTGGAGACAGTGACCAAAGGAACGGGGTTCTGGCGATGCCCCAAGCCAACCACTTACACCCCGGGGACCTGCGAGCTGCTTAGAGGTCAGTGCATTAAAGGACACGAGAAGAGCGGGGCCCTTTAACTCGGTTCCTCCATTCGTGACCTGTGGCTCAGCAACTGCTGTTTCCTTTTACAGATAAGGAGCCTGGGGTTTCAGAAAGGCTCAAGGTGCTACAGCTTGCAAGCGGCCAAAAGTCAAAGAATGAAGAAATTTAGAGTAGTTAACTCCTATGTATCCTTTAGATCACACTTTCAACTCTCCCAAGGAAGCCTTATCTCCTCCCTACCACCACCACTAGAGTCAGACCAACTGTTGTGTGCCCTCACACTGCCAAATACATTTTCCTTCGCTGGGCTTAGCGCACCTATAATCAGACAGTTTAGTGTCCCATCTATCCCTCTAGGTCGTGAATTCCATCACTCAGGGATTGTGCCTGTTACGGCTCAGTTGTAGCTCTAGCCCCTCACACATGAATGAACAAGTATGAATTCATTCATTTACTCAACAAAAACATTTTAAAGCCTACAGTGTGCTTTAAGCATTGTTTTTAGGTGCTAGGGATACAGCAGTGAAAAAAAACCAAAAAATTCTTGCTCTCCTAGAGCTAATATAGTAGAAGGGTAACAAATAAATAAAATATATAAAACTGAGGTAGTGATGAGTGCTACAGAAAGAATGAAGGAAAGGTAAAGAGGGCATTCTCAGCACAGAATGGGGATAGGAGGTAATGCAATTTTAAATTTCAGTAGGGTGACATGAAGGCATCTGCCTGCAGCCCGGGAGACCTCATAGAATGCTTTGTCTTGCAGTGATGATGAAGGAATCCAAACTGACTAACTTCCAGCAGCGCCACATCATGGACACCATGAAAAGTAAGAGGCAGTCCACAGAGGCTTCCTTGGCAAAAGGATTGGGGGCCATATTTTTAATGCTCCTCCATGTTAAGGGAGAGAAGATTTCATTTAAAAAAATAAAGACAGGCCAGGCATAGTGGCTCACACCTGTAATCCCAGCAGTTTGGGAGGCCAAGGCAGGAAGATAGCTTGAGGCCAGGAGTTCGAGACCAGACTGAGCAAAAACAAGACTTGCTCTCTCTACAAAAAAAAAAGAAAAATTAGCTGGGCTTGTGGTGCATGCCTGTAGTCCCAGCTACTCGGAAGGCCTAGGCAGGAAGATCGCTTGATCCCAGAAGTTTGAGGTTGCAGTGAGCTATGATGATGCCACTGTACTCTAGCCCAGGCAACAGAGCAACACCCTGACTCTAAAGAAAAAGGGAATCACATTTCTGTTCCTTGTTCCTGGGGCCTTTGCTTCTCTTACCCAAATATGGGTACTGGCACAATAAACCTCCCGCAGTCTGGCTCTAGCCAACCTTCCCAAGGGATCATGGCCCACTTGAGATCCCCTGCCCAGCCAAGAGAGTCTCAACACTGTCATCTCTGCAATCTGTCCCTCCCTGTTACAGACCATATGTGTCCTCCAAAGGAAATGTATGTTTCTTATTCATAGTTGTATCCACTTATAGCTTAGCTAGCAAAAACAAGGCGATTGGCTGAATTGCAATAGGCAAAGCCTTTCCACAGCTCACAGCTCATCTCTCGCCACACGTTGCGTTATTTATTTTTAAGGAAAACAAAAAAGTGAAAGTACAGTAGTCCCCCCGAGCCCTTATCTGTAGTTTTTGTGTTTTCAGTTAACCTTGGACAACCTAGGTCTGAAAATAGGTGAGTAAAGTACAATAAGATATTTTTGAGAGAGCGAGAGCACACATTCACGTAAATTTTATTACAGTCTATTGTTATAATTGTTCTATTTTATTATTAATTGTTGTTGTTAATCTCTTACTGTGCTTAATTTATAAGTTAAACTTTATCATAGATATGTAGGCATAGGAAGAAACATAGCACAGGTAGTTAGTTTCCCAGGTCACGGACCACCCAACTTACAGCGTTCCATACTTACTAACGGGCTCCCAAGGCTCCCCATGAGGATAATTTATAATTAAATAATTAAACTAATAATTCAGGAACTAGTTTCTTCCACACATGTAAACAAACCCACATGGCATAACCGGTTCATTGGCACAGGATCTTTATGCTGGTGCTACTGTCATTGTTGATACGGTCAGTTACACACAGCACACACAGCATCACTTTGTCTGACTTTTTTTTTTTTCTTTTTTTTTTGAGACAGAGTCTCACTCCATCACCGGGGCTAGAGTGCCGTGGCGTCAGCCTAGGTCACAGCAACCTCAAACTCCTGGGCTCAAGTGATCTTCTTGCCTCAGCCTCCCGAGTAGCTGGGACTACAGGTGTGCACCACCGTGCCTGGCTAATTTTTTCTATTTTTAGTTGTCTGGCTAATTTCTTACTATTTTTAGTAGAGACAGGTATGGACGTCTCGCTTTTGCTGAGGCTGGTGTCAAACTCCTGACCTCAAGTGATCTTCCCACTTTGGCCTCCCAGAGTGCTAGGATTACAGGTGTGAGCTACCGCACCTGGCATTACAAAGTCAATGCTATGATTTTAATGTACCCTCTCCAAAATTCCAAAATTCAGGTGTCGAAACTTAACAGGCAATGTGATGGTATTAAGAGGTGGGGCCTTTAAGGCGTGATTGGGTCATGAGGTCTCCTCCCCTCATGAATGGGATTAAGGTTCTTATAAAAGAGACTTCACGCAGCATGTGACTTTCTTGCCCTCCCTCCTGCCATATGAGGACACAGAGTTCCTCCCATCTGGAGGATGCGGCAATAAGGCACCATCTCGGAAATAGGGAGCAGCCCTCAGCGGACAATGGAACCATCTGGTTCCTTGACCTTGGGCTTCCCAGCTTCCAGGGCTGTGAGAAAATAAATTTCTGTTCCTTATAAATTACCCAGTGTGTGATATTCTGTTAGAGCAGCACGGACAGACTATGGCAGGCGCTACTCTCATTCATGAAGCCTCCACCCTCATGACCTAATCACCTCCTAATTCCATCACACTGGGGGTTATGATTTCAACATGTGAATTTGGAGTGTGGGGCGGCGGCGGGGTGGGACAAAAACATTCAGTCCATAGCACAGACCATCCCAAACTTAGTGACACAACCACCACTTTGTTTTGCTCACAGATTTTGTGGGTCAGGAATTCAGACAAGGGCACAGCAAGGATAGCTTTTCTTTGCCCCAGGATGTCTGGGGTCTCAGTTGGGGGTGATGGACTCCAATGGCTGGGGCTAGACTCAACGTGTCTGTCACCTGTGCTGGGGTGACTGGAAGACATTGGGACTGGGACTGTGCCAAAGAATGTGGGGCCCTGGGTTAAACCACTGCACTGTTCACTTTCTGTCTCCTCTCTGAGAAGGTGGAGGCTTTTTCAGTGTTGTTTTCCACTCTATCCCTGGTAGGCATATACAGCTGTCCCTCAGTACCCATGGGGCACTGGTTCCAGGGCCGCCCTCCATGGATACCGGAATCCACAGATGCTCAAGTTGTATAAAATAGTATCTGCGTCCTCCCGTGTACTTTACGTCATCTCTAGATTATCATACCTAATACAGTGCAGATGCTATGCAAATAGTCACTATAATACCCAATACAGTGCAGATGCTATGCAAATAGTCACTATAATACCTAACACAGTGCAGATGCTAGGCAAATAGTCACTGTACTATATTATTTAGTGAATAATGACAAGAAAAAAGTCTGTACATGTTCAGTACAGACACAACCATTCTTTTTTTTCCTGAACATTATTTGATCCACAGCTGGTTGAGTCCACAGGTGCAGAAGCCACAGGGTCGGAGGGCCAACTGTACATTAGTGTGAGATGAATAATCTTGATCATGTTAAGAAAGTGTCACTTTATTCCAAGTTCAAAACTTTTTATTAAGGGAACTTCTCAAAAGGCGAGTGCTGTGTCCATGGAGACGACCAGATGGCTCACCCACCTCGCCTCTTCTGAATGCACACGCTGTCCCCATGTCTCCTCCTGCTGGCTTCCTCTCCAGTCTCCAGCTCCGGGGTCCTAGCTCACAGCAACCTCAAACTCCTGAGCTACAAGCTGTTCAGGAGACCCTGGGGCTTGCCAAGGAGCAGGTATAACTTCTGTGTCCCCAGGACCGAGCCACAAGGCCATGCAAATGAGGTTTGCAGTGTCACCTGGCACATCCTGACAAGGCCTGGAGCCCGGACCAAACCCTGGAGCACCAGTTCATGGGACCCCACATGTCGACCGAGCTCAGAGACTTTGTGGGCTGAGAACGTCCCCTTCCATGTCCATCCACCTTGACCTGCATGGAATCTTGGTCCTTCTGGCCAGCCAAGACCTGGAGTTTCTCCACATACTGTGGTGCCTTGCTCTAAGCAGAGCAAGAATTTGCTATTTTAGCAACACCCAGGCCCACTTGGGTGACCACATCTTATTGCCACTGTGGGCTGTCTGTTTGGGATGGCAAATCCAGGCTGCCTGCACTCTGCTACAGAGACTAGGGCAACTCAGGGAGGTCCCTTCACTGGACACTTTCTCTCCCCTCTCCCAGCTGCCAAGGGCCAGGCTTGTGATCTTCATGTAGCTGGTCAGTATGTCTGTCGTGGGACTGTACATCTTGAGGGCAGTGACACTGGTGGAAAAATGGCTAACGCCACTCTGGCAGCAGCTCCCAGGCAGGACTGTTGAGCAGGTCCTACTAGCAAGGCCCCCCAGAGATGCCAGACACCTGTCTGTTCCAAGTCTGGACTTTATCCTTCCTTTAGTCCGGTAGCTTTTCCTACACGCTTCTAATAACGTTCTTATTGCTTGAGATGTGAGCTGGGCCCAGTCTCTGTTGCTTGCCACCGAAGAAGCCTGGCTGACCTGCTGTGGCCCTAATCCCCTGAGACTGGGCTCTAGACTCCCTATAACCCTAGAGCTGGCTCTAGGGTCTGGTTTCTAGAAGGGATATAAACCAGGAGAATGGCTACTGGAGCCTGCTGGCAACCCCAGAAGGAGTCAGAAAGCACTAAGGCCTTGCAGCAGGCAGGGTCAACGACACCTTAAGAGGTGGTGGGACTGCCCTATCCCCAATCCTCAAGATTCAGCTAGTGACATGCCAGGAACGGTCATTTAGGAGCAGCTGTCCCCACTGTGGGATTCCCCTCGGCTTCCCGTTTGAGCCCTTGCTCCCTGCTTTTTGCTGCCTGGTTCCTGAGTTTGTATCTGATAGACCCTGGCCTGCTCCTTGATTTGGAGACAGCATCCCCCTCATTTCTAGATATGGCGCACACATTCCACGTGCCCTCCCCACACCCAGCCTGTCCCACTTGATACCAAGGTTTCCTGCGCAAGATCAAGAGACCTGCCCCACCTGTTTCATCCCAGAGTCGCCGTCGCTGAATGAGCCATTTCTCCTCTGCTGCTGCCACTTCTGCCTGACATTTGAGAGAACGGCAGAGTCTGCAAGCGCCCAAGGGCAGTGGCTAGAGAGAAGGTGTGCATTGGGGTAGTGAGGACGGTACAAAAGTCACAGAGGAAAGGAAAGTGAGAGCAGCACTGGGGACCGCATTTGAATCTTCCTTCTGTGTTTGCAGAACCCTCTACCTCATGAGGCCAACTAACCTCTGGGTGTGCACACTGACAATTCCAGACACTGGCTTTCTCGGGCTCCTTCGAATTTTCATGCAGGCTGCTATGAATTGCGTCCCCTGCCAAATTCATATGTTGAAGCCCTAAACCATCAATGTCACTGTCTTTGGAGACAGGGCCTTTAAGGAGGTAATTAGGTTAAATGAGGTCACAAGGATGGGGCCCTGATTTGATAGGATTAGTGTCTTTATAAGAAGAGACACCAGAGCGCACTCTTTCTCTCTGAGTGTGCATAACGAAGGGGTCATGTGGGCGCGCAGTGAGATGGCAGCCACCTGTAAGCCAGGAAGAGAGGCCTCACCAGAAACTGACGGTGTTGGCATCCTGATTTCAGAGAAAATAAACGTCCGTTATTCAAGCCACCCGGTCTGCGGCTCTGTGTTATGGCAGGCGGAGCAGACTAAGACAGGGGCACGTGGTCCCAGCCCCACCAATCAGGTGCCCCCATCCATGTTCCACCAATGAGAAGCGTGTGACGGGAGAAGCTGTGTCTGGCGATCCCTTTTGGTGACGAGGCAGCCATGTCGGCTGAGACGTCCGGCCCCAGCGGCAGCGTCCAGGGTCCAGTGCGGGTGGCGTCTGCTGTATTAGCGATCTTGTGTGTCTCCAAAGCCGTGTCTTCATTGAGCCAATTCCGTGGGTTGTTCTTACTGTCTGGATAGCCTACAAGACTGGTTCTGCTATCCTTTCAGAGATCTATGCGCCAACCAGTAATAGCCCTTCAAGAAAAGGAAAAGACGTGCTGAAGTGTGGCGTACCGCAGTGCACGGCTTGCTGGGTTTATACAGGATGACTACACCCACGTAGGGAGCATTCAGACCAAGGAACAGAAGGCTAATGCTATTCCTGCAGAAGCCTCCCTCACGCCTGGTCCCATCCATCACCATCTTCCTAAGGGGAACTACAATCTTGACTTCTAGAAGTGTAGTTTACTTTTCCTTGTTTTGGATATTCTATAAATGAAATCATAAAGAATATATTCTTCTGTGGCTGGTTTTTATTGCTCAAAATTATCTTTGTGAGATTCATGGAAGTTGTTGCATGTAGCATTAGTTCATTCTTTTTCATTGCTGCATATTGTTCCTTTGTATGAATGTACCACAATTTATCCATTCTGTGGTTGAGCACTTAGGAATTTGCCACTTGGGGTCAGTTACAAATAGTGATGTCATGAAAATTACATGTCTTTTATTGAACGTATGTAAGATGTCTGTCATATCTGGGAGCATAATTGTTGAGCTTTAGGGTATGCATGCACTTTTTCATACCTTCAGTAGATAATACCAAATAGTTTTCCAAGGTAATTGTACCAATTTATGCTCCCACCACCAATATATTGGAGTTCCCTTTGCTCACATCCTTTCCAACCTTTGGCCATTGTTTGCCTTTTTGTAATTTACAAAAACTACAAAAATTTACAAAATAAACACAACTCTAGTGGTTGTGTTTATTAGATATTTGAATATCCTTTTTGAAGAATATTCAAATATTTTGCCCATTTTTCTATTGTGTCATCAGTATTTCTCTCATTGATTTCCTTATGTATTTGAGACATATATTTTGTCATATAATGTACTGCAAATATCTCCTCCTGCTTTGTGGCTTGCCTTTCTGCTCTCTTAATGATGTAGTTTGATAAGCAGAAGTTTTTAATACTAATGTCATTTAACATATCAATTGTTTTTTTTTTATGGTTGCAATATTTGTGTTCTGTTTAAGGAATCTTTTCCTACTCCCAAGCTCAGGAAGATATCCTTTTAGGTTTCCTTCTAGAAATTTTACTGTTTTACCTTTCACAAGTGTATTCTTTACACAGATAGTCAATGACCCCAAACCATTTATCAAAAAGACTCTTCCCCACTGAACTGCAGTGTCAACTGTGTTATAAACTCTATTCTGTTCCATTGATCTCTTTCTTCTTCTATCCTTGTGCTGATATCACATTTGTCTTAATTTTTGTAGCTTTATCATAAATCTTGATGTCAGTAGATTCAGTCATCCTAGTTTGATCTTCTTTGTCATCATCGGCCTGGTCATTCTCAGGTTTTGCATCTCTATAGAAATTTTAAAATCATCTTGATAATACACACTGAAATCTGGATGGAATTTTGATTAGAATTGCATTAAATAAATCAATTTGTAGATAATTGATATCCATATAATATATATTAAGACTTGCATCTGCTCCCCCCACTCCAGGCCCTACAGACAATTTATCTGCTTTCTGCCATGATTGTTTTGGCCTTTTCTAGACTTTCATATACACAGAATCGTATAGTCTGTTGTCTTTTGTGTCTTGCTTCTTTCAGCCAGCACAGTGCTTTCCAGATCCATTCACACTGTTGGGTGTGAGTTGTTCCTTCGTAAAGCTGATCAGTATTCCATTGTATGGATGCACCAGTTTACTTGTCTATTTGCCAGTTTGTGGACGCTTGAATTGTTTCTTAGGCTTTTGTTATTACAAACAAAGCTTCAGTGAACATGTGATTCATTTCTCCTGGATAAACACCTAGGCCTGGGATCTGAGTCATACGCTAAGTGTGTGTTTATATGAAACTGCCAAACTGTTTTCCAAAGCGACTGTACCATTTTGCATTCCCGCCAGCACTGTATGGAGGGGTCCAGTTGCTCCAATCCCTTTCAGCACTCAGTGTCAGTCTTTTTAATTTCAGCCATTCTGGAAGTGTGTGTAGTGGTAGCTCATTGTGATATTAACTTGCATTTCACAGATGCAAATAATGTAGTGTCTATAGCTTTCTTTTTTCTATTAAAATTTTCAAAAATTTTACTTTGCAATTGTTTTAGACTATAGAAGAGTCACAGAGCTAATACAAAGGATTCTGTGTACCCTTCCCACAGTATTCCCTAACATTACACCCTATATAACTGTGGTACATTTGTTAAAACTGAGAAATTAACAGTGGTACAATACTATTAATTAAACTACAGACTTCTGATTTCACCAGTTTGTCCACTAACGTCCTTTCGCTGTTCCAGACCCAACCCAGGATACCACATTGCTTTGAGTCATCTTGTCCCCTTGGTCTCTTCCAGTCTGTGACAGTTGCACAATCTGTCTTTGCCTTCATGACTCTGACACTTTTAAAGAGTACCGGTCAGGTATGTTTGTAGAATACCCATCGATTTGGGCTTGGATGATATTTTCTCATGATTAGGGTGGGGATATGGATTATTGGAAGAATACTACAGAGTTGCAAAGGACCCTTCTCATTGCATGATATTGGAGGGTACACGATACCAACGTGACTTACTAATGGTGATGATCACTCGATCCCTTGGTTTAAGTCACGTCTGCCAGATTTCCACACGGTAAAGTTACTATTCCTCCCTTTCCATAGTCCGTTAATTAGAAGTGAGTTCCTAAGTCCAGCCCATGCTCAAGGGCAGGAGAATTAAACTCCATCCCCTAAAATGAAGTGTATCAAAGAATATGTGGGCATATGTTAAAATCACTGCAGTAATTAATAAATATTATGATTGAGATATTTGAGGCCAGAAAAATATCCTGTTTCTCTTTGAAGCTTTGCCCACTCATTTTAGCATTCATTAGCACATCTTGCCTGTAGCAATTACTAATGTGGTGTTCTAGTGATTTTCTGTTTCCCTCATTGTTTCTACATTGATGGTTTGGACATCTTCTTTTATTTATCCCTTTTCTCCCCTTTAGTTTTTTATTTAATTATTTATCTCTATCAATATGAACTCATGGATAGTTATATTTATTCTTTGGTTATAATCCAACACTATTGCTATTTGTTTTGTTGTTCAAATTGTTCCAGCTTTGGCCACTGGGAACATTTTTGTTGGCTCTATGTCCTTTTAACATGCTTTTATCTTTAAAAAAAAAAATCACTTCTTTACTTTCTGGCACTACAAGATGTTCTAGGTGCTTCTAGGTTTTCCCAGCCCCAACTTTAGAATCAGCCATTTCTCTGGGTTTTCTTTTGATTAAGGTTTACATATAGTTTTTCACTTTTTTTTCTTTTAATCTATTTTCTTCTTTGTATTTAAAGTGGGTTTATTATAGACAGCATGTAGTTGGGTCTTGCTTTTTATTTTAAAATCCAATATAACAGTCTCTGTTAATAGCTATTTTTTTCTATTTGTTTCATCTGTACTTTGTTCTTCTTTTGTGAGTAAATAAGGAAATTTTCCCCGAAGAGTTCAACAGAGGGATATTAATCAGTGCTTGGGGCCAAATAGTTCCCCGGCAAAACACACACAAAATGGGAAATGAAACACACAAATGTCCCTGACCCAGAGTCTCAATGCACAGCAGCAGAAAAACGTTCAGAGACATCCAGGAGTTAAGAAACTTGTTCATAGATGTTAAACAGTTGTCTGTCCACAGGCAGAGACAAGGACTCCTTCTTCCTCCTCCTTCTTCTTACTTTTTAAACATACCAATTTAAAACACTGCCCACAATGTTTTTTTTTCGCTTGTGGTGAAAAAACACATAACGTAAACTTATCTTCTTAACAATATATATATATTTTTTGAGACAGGGTGTCACTCTGTCATCCCAGCTAGAGTGCAGTGGTGTCATCATAGCTCACTGCAACCTCAAACTCCTGGGCTCAAGTGATCCTCCTGCCTCAGCCTCTAAGTAGCTGAGACTACAGGCACTTGCCACCACACCCAGCTAATTTTTCAATTTTTTGTAGATACAGGGTCTCACTATGTTGCCCAGGCTGATCTTGAACCCCTGGCCTCAAGTGATCCTCTCATCTCAGCCTCCCAAAGTGCCAGGACTACAGGCGTGAGCCACCATGTCTGGCTCATTCATCTTTTTGATAATACTCATTCTGACAGGCATGAGGTGATATCTCATTGTAGTTTTAATTTGCATTTCCTGATAATTAGAGAGATTGAGCACTTCTTCATATATTTGTTGGCCATTTGTATCTCTTAAGAAATCTTTGTTCACATTTTTTGTCCGTATTTTAATTGGGTTCTTTGTTTTCTTGTTATTGAGTTGAATTCCTTATACATTTTGAATATTAGTCTCTTATCATGGCTTGCAAATATTTTCTCCCAATTTGTGGGTTGTCTATTCACTCTGTTAACTGTTTCCTTTGCTGTGCAGAGCTTTTAGTTTGATACCATCACATTTATCAATTTTTGCTTTTATTGCCTGTGCTTTTGGAGTCCTATTGAAGAAATCACTACCTAGACCAATTGCACAACCAATTATATATAATTTTTATATATGCTATATACATATATTTATATACATAAGCTATATACATTTATATATCTATAAATGTATAATTAAATATATGTTAAACCAAAATATATAACCTCTAACCCTAACCGTAACCTATTCTGTGGATTGTCACCTGGGGATCATAGAAAGGAAGAAAATCCCACCATTATCTATAGATTTAACCTGGACATATTGTTCCCGTGTCCTGGAAATTAAGCCAGGGGTTCTGCTTGGTCCTGCTCTCCAGATCTTGCTGGCCCCAAAGGTGTCAAGGAAGAGGCCAAGAACATATCAAGTCCATCACAAGTCTGTCCACACTGAAGGGGAGGGGAACTAGACTGCACCTGTGGATTAGGAGTGGCAGGTTTCTAGAAGAGCATGTTGGACAGGAGATATTACTGATGCTGCTGTTTGGAAAACATACACTGCCACACCAAGAATATTTGCTTTTATCTTAAGAACATTTTGAATCATATAATTTATGAGATTTCCGTTTTTTGCATCAGCTGTATTATTAATCCTTAAGTCTTTTCGGGAACATGGTGGTGAATAAATAAGTGAAATTATCTCCAGATGTTAAAAATCGTTTAATATTATTGTATGTATTAATACAGGTTTTCTGTTTCTATAAGTCAATACAAAAGCTATGTGATTGTTCTTGGTAGATGTCAAAAATGCATATAACAATATTTCATAGTCTATACTATGGAAAACTCCCTGCAAACTAGAAAACACTTCCTTAATATGATAAATAATATCTCTCACAAATCAATCACTAATATTTTACTTAATGCTGAAAACTCCAGATACCTTCCCACTAAAGTTAGAAACAAGATTGTTATGTGTTATCACTATATTATTTGACAATGTTCTGCATGTTTTTGCTAATACAATAAAACTTGAAAAGAAAGAGAGAAAACTATTTTAAAGACAACCCTATAAAACCAAAAAGAGTTAACTTAAAAGCTAATAGAACTAATAAATTAATTTAGCTATTTAATAGATGTCACACTTAAAACATATCACAAAGCTTTACAAATCAAATCAGTGTAGTACTTAGTATAATAATATTTCAATGTGTCAGAAATAGTAGTATATATAAGGACCTAAAATATGGTTAATTTAAATTATTTGCACATATTTTAACCAGTTTACTTGCCTGGCACCTGGTAAACTCTATAGAAGACCCATGTAGTAATAAATTAAAGACTAATTAAAAGTCAAAGACAGATGATGCACTAACATTTTTCTCTTGAGGATCCGTATCCCCAAAAGACATGCAGGAACAGAAAATGCAGATCAAAAATTTTATTTCAAAGATGTGGAACCATATCCTTCATTTTAAAGTTGTTTTTTTCTTATAAACTTGTTTTAACTGGCATTCATGTGTGGATACGTAATTGTTGAAGTCTCACTTCAAAGCACCAAATTGAGAAGAAAAACATATTTGTACTTGCCCAGCCCTCTGGTGATAAAGTGCTCCTGTTCACACTTGGATCTCAGTTGGGGAACAAGTGGAGACACTTGCAAGCGAAAGGTTTTTCTTTTATTTCTAACAAAGCCCGGAGGAATCCATCGAGCAGGTACAACGTGCCCCTCTTGGGAAATGGATTCACAGGAACATTAAACTATTCTGTTAATATTTTGATTATGCTTTCTGATGACTCACTTAATATTTTTAATCTTAACAAATGAACCACACTATCTTTCTTAGATGTTTAAAGTTGTGTCATTCCCAGAAAATTCCGTATGTATTAAAACTGCGCCAAAACTCTTAGTATTTAAATTATAAAATAGAATGAAGTTCGAGGCTCAGAAAAGTAGATTTTTCACTGATATAGATACTGATGAGAAGTCGCTTGAGACCCGTAATCTCTTTCTTCCTTCTGATTTTTTCCCTTTTAGAATGGGAATGTTTATCGTACGCCTGTCCCACCATTGTATTTTGGAAGCTGGTACCTTGTCTGGTTTCGCAGGCTCACAGCTGGAGAGGAATTCTGCCTCAGGGTGGATTATATGTCAAGTCTCACCTACACTTGGCTTAGATAATATGTAGGTGAGATTTTGGAGTAAGAGTTGGTGCTGGAACGGGTTAGGACTTTCAAGCTGTTGGGATTGTAAGTGCGCGATCAGCTCAAACATATTAACCCCATTGCTTAAATTGTTACAAGTGGCGCAGAGCTAAAGCCGCAGGCTGTGTAGCCCCGGCCTGCGCGGTGGGAGAAAGCGTTAACCTCGTAATTGTTACCACCACCAGCCTGGCAGACTGGCTGCATTGGCCTTACCTGGGACTAGTTAGAAACGCCGTAAAGGTTTGACCCACCCCAGATTAGGGAGACAGGGTTGAGCGTTGTCTTCTGGCCAGTCGACTTGCAATAAAGCCTTTTCTTTCCTCAAAAGTGCATGCCGCAGTATTGGGCTCTGTGCACGCTATTCGGCAAGCCCCTTGCTCGGTATTAGGATGGGGCGAACGTGTTTGCATGTGACAAGGGCATGAATTTTAGAGGACCAGAGAGGCTGAACTGTGTCTCCTTCAAATTTCTATGTGGAAGGCCTAACTTCAAGTACCCCAGAATATGGCTATATTTGGAGATAGAGTTTCTAAAGAAGTAATTAAGGTAAAATAAGGTCAGATGGGTGGGCTCTAACCCAATAGACTGGTGTCCTTATAAGAAAAGATTAGGACACAGATATGCACAGAGAGGAGACCATGCATTTGAGAACACAGTGAGAAGGTGGCCATCCGCAAGCCACGAAGAGAGGCATCAGAAGCAATCAACCCTGCCAACGCTTTGATTTTGAACTTCCAGAATAGTGAGCGAATGCATTTCTGTTGTTAAAGCTGTTCGGTCTGGCGTATTACGGCAGCCCCGGCAGACGAATGCAATGAGGAGGAGCTTTGAGTGGAGCTCCCACTTTTTATTGACTCAATGATGGTAGAATACACCTGAAACTAATAAATTGGTTGCCTCCAGGGAGGGGTACAGAGTACCTGTGGGCCAGCGGAGGGAGGGGATTTTCACTTTATATGCTTGGAATAAAAAGACTCTTTTAATACTTCTTAATTAAAGGTTTTACTTGTAGAAATTATATACATCAAAAAGTACCAATCATAAGTCCACCACTTGATGAATTATCACAAAGTGAACACATCTGAGCACCATCAAAGTAAAGGAGTGGAACACACGCAGCCCCTAGTGACCAGAAAGGGATCTCCTGTTGCTATATCCTTCCTACTCTCCAAAGGTAACCAACTACTATCCAATGCGGGTTTCTTGACACTGTTCCAGAGTTCAGAGACCGAGTTTGTTTGTTTATTTCTTTGAGACAGGGTCTAGCTCTGTTGCCTTGGCTAGAGTGCAGTGGCATGATCATAGCTCACTGAAACCTCAAACTTCTGGGCTCAAGAGATCCTCCTGCCTCTGCCTAATGATAGCTAGGACTACAGGTGTGCACCACCATGTCCAGTTATTTTTTAAATTTTTTGTGAAGATGGGGTCTTGATATTGCCCAGGCTGGTCTTGAACTCCTGGCCTCAAGCGATCCTTGCACCTCAGCCTCCCGAAGTGCTAGGATGACAGGCGTGAGCCACCACTCTGGCTTATTTATTTTATTAAGAAACAGGGGCTCACTCTGTCTCCCAGGCTAGAGTGCAGTGGCACAATCATAGCTCACTGTAACCTCAAACTCCTGGGCTGTAGTGATCCTCTTGCCTCAGCCTCCCGCATAGCTGGGACTACAGGTGTATGCCACCATGTCTGGCTAATTTTTTTAATGTTTTGTAGATGCGGGTTCTTGCTATGTTGCCCGGGCTGGTTTCAAACTCCTGCCTCAAGTGATTCTCTCACCTCACCCTCACAAAGCACTGGGATTACAGGTGTGAGCCACCGCACCCAACCCGGGTGGGGGGCTGAGTTTAGCTTTGCAGAGGAGCTCCGCATCAGGCAGGAATGAGTGATTTCAGTGAATTGACAAGGCTTGTGACAGAGGATGACCACGTGGTCACCCTTTCTGTGCTCTCTGATACCAAAATGCATTTTCCTTGCCTTCAAAATCATATAGAAACTGTAGTGATTTCTGCTTCGACAGATTATTTGGAAGGTCAGAAGTGAAATTCTGTTTTATCATTCCCAAAGCAATATGGAACTGTCCGTACTTTTGCTGACCAGATGAAAAATATTGGCATCATGAATTATTTCAAGATCTCCTTACAATGTGCATTATCCCTTCTGCATCATGGAAATGCAAACAGAAATCTGAGTCAGGCAGAGACGTGGAGATATTGTCTTCCCAGTAAATATTAATCAACCTTATTCAGGCCAATGAAGGGTTTTTGCAGTATTATACTTGGTCTGAAAAGAAGATGAAATTGTCAAAGCTTGAAAAGGATGATTATGCTTATGGCACAGCAACGTGAAACGGGCTCAGCCACAGCTGGAAGACATCTGTAAATCTCTGTGCATTGATTCAAATTCCTGGAGTTTGGGACTCTTTTGTGAAGAGTCACATAGAGATGCTGGAATTCTACGGGGAGCAAGAGGGAGCCCAGGAGGTACTCAGCAATTATGCATATGATGAAAAGTTTCCATCAGATCCGAATGTTCGTAGCTACTCATACACCTTCCTAAAGAGAGAGAAGGCACCAAGAGCAAAACTGCTAAGTGTGCTTAAGATTTTATATCTGATTGTACCATCTCGTAAATTCCATATATACTTAGAAAATCACAAAAAGAACACCATAAACTGGGGGCTGGAGGTATTATTTGGAGTCTTGGATTTTGTTGGATGCACTAAGAATATAACTGCTTGGAAATATTTGGCAAAATGTCTGGTACAGAGTTTAATGGGGACCCACCTGGCATGGATGCAAGAAGAACGAAACTCCAGGAAAAACTGATGGCCAAGCTTTCACTTCAGCTACTTTGGGCAAAACGTGATTGGAAGGGAGATACAGCTTTGGCTTGGAGAGAGCTTTTGGAGCTGGAATACTTTTAGGAAGAGGTCGTAGATATTTTTGGTATATTTTAAAACAAGATCATCAAGTCTTAAGGAAGAAAATTAAACAGACGAAGAAATCAGTGAAAAAAATGCAAGTATTGTAAGTCCAAGACTCTGATATTGAATTTTGGTTATTTTACAGTAGTAGCTACAGAGTAGCAGCTCAGTGGATAGTTACCGAATGTGTTTATGCAGTGTTATAAGGAGGTAGTTTAGGCCAGACGAGGTGGCTCATGCCTGTAATCCCAGCACTTTGGAGGCTGAGGCAGGAGGGTGGCTTGAGCCCAGGAGTTTGAGGTTGCAGTGAGCTGGGACAGTGCCACTGTGCTCCAGCCTGGGTGACAGAGCAAGAACTTGTCTCTAAAAAACACAACCAAAACAGGTCCTAGCCAGAGCAATCAGGGAAGAGAAAGAAATAAAAGACACTCAAATTGGAAAAGAGGAAGTCAAACTATCCCTGTTTGCCGATGATATGATCTTATATCTAGAAAACCCTAAAGATTCCTTCAAAAGACGCCTAGAGTTGATAAAGAAATTCAGTAAAGTCTCAGGTTACAAAATTAATGTACACAAATCAGTAGCATTTCCACACACTAATCACAGCCAAGCTGAGAATCAAATCAAGAACTCAATACCATTTACAATAGCTGCAAAAAAAAAAGTAGGAATCTACTTAACCAAGGAGCTGAAAGATCTCTCTACAAGGAGAACTACAAAACACTGATAAAAGAAATCATAGATGACACAAACAAATGGGAATACATCCCATGCTCATGGGTTGGAAGAACCAGTATTGTTAAGATGTCCATATTGCCGAAAGCACTTAGTGCCCGGCACGGAGTAGACCCCAAGAAAATGGCACCTGGTACCTGCTGCTTGGTTATTATTGAATGGCGCCATCCAGCCCTGGGCCTGATTCCAAGATATACAAATAATCCTTTAAAAACAACTCTCACATCAATGTAAACACAGCTACCCAAGAGGCCCTCAATAGTGATTTTTGTCCTCTATCTTTTTTTTTGAATGCTGAAACCATGGCTTAGTGAGGCTAAGAAATTTTCCTGAGTTCTCAGCCTATCAAGTGGTAGAACCAGATCTGAGCTAGGTCTGTTTGACATGTCCTTTAATTTTTGTGACATTTCCATGAAATTAATGTTACTGCACAGAAACTCTTAGGAGAAAATCAGAAGTTCATTAATTCTTTCCTTTAAAAAGTTATGCTTACCTAGCATGCAGCCCAGACACGAACAGTCGTGAACCTGTTGGTGGGATTGTTCTCTTATCCTTAGCATTTAATAATCATGAAACACTATAAAAAAAGTGTCTTTGCCCTATGATGAAGTCAGAACTGCAGGGCATGACTGTGGCGACCTTAGTACTCCCTACCTCTTATTTTCTGTGACAGACTCATTTTATCTGAGATACAAAAATATTCTCACTAACTTCACAGGCATAGAAATACTGTACCTATTACATGAATGTAAAATCCAGAATAGACACCTTCAAAGCTTTTATCATTTCAGGAATATTGTTAAGGGCAAAATAATAGCTTTAAAAGAAAATGATGGAGATTGGACCCTAGACCTTTTGGAACATCAAGCGTTACTGCTGACTTAATCTTCAGGGATGAAGCCAAGATGAATTATCTGAAAAGTGCAGAAAATTCAGAAATGTCTTTTGTGACTTACTTCCCTGTCACCGTGAGTACATTTGCCGATTAACTCAGTCTCATTTCTGACCCGAGGTGCCAGGAACTTTTCATGGGCTCCTGAGTTCCTCTTTCCAGGGTGATTTGAGGGGCGGCTTATGAAATGGCATCTGTGGGTCATTTTGTGGGGAACGGGTGGTCCTGTTGCCAAGCTCCAGGAGTAACTTGGTTTCTGAGACTATTAGGTAAGCAGAGGTCGAGGGAAGACAGTGTCCTGCAGGATCAAAGTAGGTCCTTTTCTCTCTTCGATGCCTTCCCTGGAAGGGACACTCTGCCTACCCACAGCTGGCCCTGCTCACAGCTGGGTTTTCTGCTCTGGGAAGACATTGGTTCCCTCAGGATGATACATTTTCTCTTTTAGCGGCCCTTGTTGATGTTTATCCCCCCATGTAAGCCTGAGATGTTCACGACCCCATGTGATACTCAGTTCCCTGTCCCTCGTCATCGCTGGCCATCACGGGGCTTCTCAAGGCTGGGAATGAACACTGACCGCGAGAAGCGAGTGTGTGTTGGGCCTTACAGGTGGCTTTGTAGGTGGCCTGGGGACACAGGGGGCTTCCCCAGGGACACGTAGTGTTTTCTGGCCCAGTGGATTCCCCGAGGGACTGGGAATGGACTCACCTCTCAATGCCGAGCTACTGCCACACGTTTGCGCTGCGTGGTGGCCGTTCTCTGTGTGTCGTGTGGGCATAAGCACCACAGAGTGTAAAAGGCCTCATGAACTACCACACGGTTCCAAGGACTTTCATGGAACACTGTTTCTCAGGATGGTCACAACCCTGCAGGTAGTCTGGGCCTTGCTAATCTCCATCCACCAGCGGGGAACCGAGACTCTGGCATGGGAAGTGAGACGCCGTGGCGGGGATTGGTGGAGACAGTGCTGGAAGCTGACCTCTGACCCTGGGACCCCCACCCACACACCCGTCTCCCTCCTGGGGAAGTGGCGGGAAGGAAGAGGCAGATGTTCTGGGGCCGCAGCCCAAGTTGCTGCTCCCCCGGTCCCCGAGGTGGGCCCCTTGGATGGGCATTCACGGCCCGTCCAGCTGGACCTAGGGAGAATCTGAGCCAGGGTTTTAAGAAAACCCAAAAGCTTTTGTCACTAATAAATGCACATTTTAGTCAATTTGAAATTTTACAATTCCCTGTGGGCAGTTTTTTTGTTTTGTTTTTTTTTTTTTTATAAGCTGTCAGATTTTGAAGATTTGAACTCAATTAGGAGCACTCTGCACTTGGCCCCAGCTGTCCCCCTTCCTCTACAAGATGTGCCAGGGCACCCCTGGGTCCCTGTGGCAGCTCATTCTCCAGCTGCAGCCGGGGCCAGAGCTGCGAGCACCCAGGCTGTGGGCTGCACACCCTGTTCTGTTCTGGTTACTCAGCTCCCAAGGCATGCCAGGGGAGGAGAAGAGGACATGGAATATTCTAGAAACCCAAGCATCTGCTCCATACACACTTGCAACTCTTTTCCCATTTCAATACTTTATTGGAGCAATAAACACATAAACAAAATGTCAAGAAACTCCATCTCTATTACTTGCCTCGAAGTAAAACTAGATAGCTCTGTAATATTTTTCTTCTCTGTCTCCATATTTCAGTAGTAATTGTATTTTTAGCATCTGCCACAATTTATTATTTCACAGCAAAATAAAAACCACATGGATTTTTTACTTGGTGTGGATGCCAGAGGTGAATTCCTTTGACTATACAGCATCAATAACTAAATAAATCTTTTGAATGGAGCAGTATCTGAAATATTTCCTACAGAGAGAAAGAAGTAGGCACAATCTGACTTTTTTAATGCTTTCTGAGGGTGAGTAGACCTGACATGAGTGTCTTAAAGTAAAATCTATACCCATCCTACTATAATGTAATGATTTATTTTTAGCTTTATCTTCTTATTACGTGGAGGGCAAAGGGTATGTCTTGCTAATCGTTATATCCTCAGCATCTGGCATTGTTCATTGATTTGTTTTCAATCAGGTAAGGAAGAAAAATCTCTTATTCTTTGTCATTCCTTTTTTGAGAGACAGGATCTCACTCAGTTGCCCAGGCTGGAGTGTAATGGTGAAATCATAGCTCCCTGCAGCCTCAAACTTGGGCTTAAGTGATCCCCGCCCCGCCCCGGCCCCACCACCCCACCCCGCCCCCACCGCCTCAGCCTCTGTAGTAATGGGACTCCAGACATGTGCTACCACACCTGGCTAATTTTAAAAATTTTTCTTGTAGAGATAGAGTCTCACTATGTTGTCCAGGCTGGTCTTGAACTCCTGGACTCAAGCGATCCTCCTGCCTCAGCCTCTCAAGGTGCTCGCATTACAAGCATGAGCCACCGTGCCTGGCCTCTTCATCACTAAAAAGGGTTGTTTTGGAGTTTCCTGGTTGGTGAACACATCCACATGCTAGGAGGTCAGAGCACCCCAAGTCCATGGGGACAGAAGCATTCAGGACCCTTTCAGACCTCACTCTACGTACCTCTTTGTCTGTACTCTGTGTCATATCCTTTATAATAAACCAGCAAACGTCTGTGCGCTCAGTGTGTTGAACTCCTTGCAGCTGAGAGGGAAAGCTGGAAAGAGGCTTATTCTGGTGGAAACGCTGCTCTGCAGTATAACTTAGGCCTTAGAGAAGCTGTGGTTGTCACAAGCTACAAGATGGATTTTCCCGAAGCTGCCAGTTCTTCCAGAACTCATCCCAGGTGAGGTCTGAAAGAGTCCTGAATGCTTCTGTCCCCATGGACTTGGGGTGCTCTGACCTCCTAGCATGTGGATGTGTTCACCAACCAGGAAACTCCAAAACAACCCTTTATAGTGATGAAGAGGCCAGGCACGGTGGCTCATGCTTGTAATGCGAGCACCTTGGGAGGCTGAGGCAGAAGGATCGCTTGAGCCCAGGAGTTCAAGACCAGCCTGGACAACATAGTGAGACTCTGTCTCTACAAGAAAAAATTTTCAAATTAGCCAGGTGTGGTAGTACTCATTGAGGCTGTTCCAACCACTTCTGCCATTGATGGATTTAAGTCAAATCTTGTCTGTAAGGAAGTTGAGAAGAAGCTTGACTATATCCCAGCCAGTTCACAGTGCTGGAGCTACTGCAGAACACCAGGACAGCTCCTGAGGGTCCATTCCTGTCTGCTTTGTCATGATGCTTGAGGATCTGCACCAACCCAGTCACCTTCTCTGCTCCCTTCAACCTCACGAATGTCTGTCTGACATGAGGCATGATACGGTGGAGCTTGGAGCTGGTGACGGTGGTGAGAGAGTCTGGGCTGGCGACTTTACTCAGCAAGTGGCCTACACCTTCAGGAAATGTGGCTCCCGCCAGCACTAACCGAGCTTTGGGATTGAAGGGGTCTTCCAAGTCAGCTGGGCCTTCTGCGATATGACTCTTCTCCAAGATGTCGCCCACCAGTTGCAGGAAGCTTTCATCCAGCAGCGTGTCTGCCTCATCCAACACCAAGAAGGAGAGCCCCTCCAGGCTGATCAGTCGACCTTTGAGGGCCTTCCTTCCACAGAGCCCCGGGAGTGGCTACGAGCACATCTGCTGTAGGCTGTTTGGACAGCTGCAGCCGGATCCTGCGCACGCCATGGGCTCCCCCTAGTTCTTGCACCTGCAGGCCCAAGGAGCTGCCCAAGGGCTGGGCCACGGCCCGCACCTGTTCCGCTGATTCAGGGGAAAGCACAAGGACCAGGCCCCGGGGAGCGGGGACACGGCGGGAGTCCCGCGAGCCGTTGAAGCGGGGGTAGCAGGTAGCTGAGAGTCTTGCCACTGCGGGATTCCGCGGCGCAGAGGGAGTGGCGGCCGCGACGTGGCGGGGGGCTGGTACTCGACCGCACGGTGTGGGCCGAACCACTTCGGGCGCGGCCTCCCGGAGGGCGCGCAGCACCCCGGGCTCCAGACCCAGGTCGGCGAAGCTGCCCTGCTCGGACGGGAGGCTCCGCAGCGCTGGCGCCTGGAGATGCGCGCGCTCGGTGGAGAAGCGGTCCCGACGCGCGCGCCGACCCCTCCGGCCACGCGAGGCGAGCGGCGCGCGCTCCCAGCGGCCCAGCGTGAGGCGCGCCGGCTGGTTACACTCGGGCCGCCGTGGCGAGACCAGCAACGGTCCGGGTCGCACCAGCACCGGCGTCCCGCAGCTCCGCCGCATGGCATCACGACAAAGCAGCCAGGACAGGACCCTCAGGAGCTGTCCTGGTGTTCTGCAATAGCTCCAGCACTGTGAACTGGCTGACCGCAAAATCCAAGGCTTAAGGCTGCAGGGGCAAATGCCAGCCTCGATGAGGGCAGGCATCTTCCGCTGCTTCCAGAAGGGCTCCCCAAGACGTACTTCTCTGCACAGACATAGCCTCTCGGGGCCTGGACAGCATCCACGCGGAGCTGGTTGTCAGTTATGATTTGCCCCTCACCTTGCAAGGTTACATCCACAGAGCAGGGACGGTGGGCCGTGAGGGGAGTGAGGTTCCAGGCACTGTCATCGGCTTTGTAACCCATCCCTGGGATGTGAGCCTGGTTGAGAAGACCGAGCTGGCAGCTCGCCGAAGGAGAAGCCTTCCAGGACTAGCGTCCTCAGTGAGAGAGCCGTTGCCTCAGCAAAGCTGATTTTGGCTAGCTTAAAAGTGATGGCAGAACGGGGATCTTTCCCAGCGTCCTGGGCGTGTAAGCACACTTCTCAGCTGGGGGCTCTGGGCTGCCCTGTCACCTCCGTGAGGGCCAGATGAGCTGGTGTATGACCGGGAAAGGTAAAGCTACTGAGCATGGCTCTCTGTAGTCTTGCACATGACACATCAACTGTACATTGGATTTTGACTTTGTGACATGTCATGATTTCCAATGATGATGTTTTTATGTGTCTCCACTCATAGTAATTACCGATGGCCCATTATTCCCACCGTATGTAGTCATTCGAGACTCTCATTTTACCTTGGAGCACCTATAACATCCCTCCCAATGTTCACCACCTTTAAACGTTGCGACCTTATGCTCGCATTTCTGTGAGCTATAAATCTGGAGCCCCACATGACTCCCTACTGTTGAGCAGAATGCCTCTCTACTACCTGTGTGGCCTTGGCCAGGCCCCCAACATTTTGGATTTTTTTTGAGTCCTCACTTGTTAAAAAAAACAGGCTTCTATGAATTTACATTTGGGGCAGAACACGGTCGAGAAGAGCTTGTCTTTGCTTTTATTCTCCCCAGCGGGAATGTCTGCTCTCTCCATGTGTCTAGATCTCACTTGCCCTTCATGCGCACGTGCAAGAAGTCTGCCCTGATCCCCCGGTCCATCTAAATCTCTGCCTCTCCAACTGTTGAATGCTTAGGGTCGGTGCCGTGCAACCTAGCTGCCTCTCAGGTTAATCTTGCCTCTCTGGCCAATCTCAGAATTTGAGTGTCTCTTGCCCTTCTAGGGTCACTGGGGCTGTCTGTGCCAGCCCATATGTGTGCTCCACAGGAAGTGGCTCCTTGACTAGGCCATGGGTGGGAAGGACCAGATGCGAGGGCCCAGGCAGGGTTCCTCTCTGCCTCTGCCCTACTCTCCTCCACAAAACTCCAAGGGCCTGAAGCCTGCCCTCCACTCACGGATTGCTTATGTGACCTCACTGGGCAGTGATGACCTCACAGGCCTTCTCAGTTTCCATGGCAGGATAACTATGGAAATGTGGTACCCTTGGGGAAACTGCCCTACCATTTCTCTTCGAGATACCAATCTGTTTGGTTGCGTGAGAGAGAATGACTGACCGGATCTTGTATATTAACTGTAACTTGTCCTCTGTCCCCTGGGAGGGTTGCACGGCAGGTAGGCATCGGGACAGGAGGCACTGGTGTGCACACAGCCTCACCTGGCTGCCGCTTTTGGGTTTTCCAACCATGCTAAAACTTCTCTAGCCATAAGTAGTACCAATGGCCTGGGGATCCACGGTGTTCCTGCTCACTGCTGAGGGCAAGCGAGATGCCAGCTCTGAGCAAGTGTTCCTGAAGGTTCTCATCTTTTCAAATTTAGCCTTCCCTTTTGAACCACAAGATGCTTCCAGTCAGACCCTTTCCTGGCTGGCCTCTTAGCAAAAGCCAAATGTGGTTTTATGGGCAAGTGACAAATGAAGCAGTTTGAGGCAGAGCTGTCGAGGGATGCTCATGAACCTGCCCTCAGACCCAGGCACCTTTGCTGTGCTGTCCTGAAGACACATCCCAGTCTGAGCCCTGGGGACAAGGATGACATCACTTAGCTGGGAAGAAGGGAGAGCCAAGGGGAGTGATGTAGCACTGCTGAGACTGGAGGCCTGAGGAAGTGGTGTCCCAGGAGGTTGGGTGGATGTGACAAGGCTTCTTGAGACTAGACATGGTACCCAGAGTCTGGCTCTGACCTTCCTGGTCACTGTGCTTCAGCATTTGGCCTTCAGAAAGCATTAGAAAATCTAGATAAAAGTATCCAAGGGCTAGAATTCAGTGTGGGTGAAACAGGCTGTATGAATGAGGCCCGAGAGGAGCTGGCAAGGAGGGAGGGGTTCTTACCTGATTTATATTAGACCATTTTTCCAAAACATGAAAACCGCATCCATGAAATCCTCAGAAATGACAGACCTTAAGAATGTTTCCTTGGTTGTGGAAGGGAGAGAGCGAGGGGGTTTCGCTCTTATTTTGAGGTTCTACTGTTCTCTCTGGGAATGGGGAGGACATCCTGGTCTGCGGCTGCCACAGGCTCCAGGGAATTGCTTTTGCAGCCAGTGTCCCATCTCTAGGGGACTCACAGAGGTGACAGACTAAGGCTGTGTTTGGGATGCCAAGCAGATGAGAGGGCTTCAGCCAGATGCAGGAAGAGATATGAGAAAGGGGACACCCTGATGGCACAGTGTATACAGCAGACATGACTGATCAGTTCTGCTTTCCTTTCCAGTACCACCATCTCCCGCTTGTCCGCCTGTATACTACCACCTCTTCTACCAAGGGTGTGGAGAAGCCCAGGTGGGCTGGCATGGGGAGACATACTGCCTGGGTGGCGGCTACCGGCTCTTTGGGGATGCTCCTTTGGCCACACCAGCAAAGGCCGAAGCAGAGAAGCCAGCCCCTAGAGTCCCCAACCCACCTCCCGAGAAACGCCGGGCTCCCAAGAGACGCCGGGCTGTGAAGGAGAGAGAGAAAGACCTAGGTTGCCCTAGCCCCAAAATTCGGCGTGTGTTCTTTGGGGATGCTCCTTTGGCCACACCAGCAAAGGTCGAAGCAGAGAAGCCAGCCCCTAGAGTCCCCAACCCACCTCCCGAGAAACGCCGGGCTCCCAAGAGACGCCGGGCTGTGGAGGAGGGAGAGAAAGACCTAGGTTGCCCTAGCCCCAAAATTCGGCGTGTGCAACATCGCGCCAGGAGGCTGACCTGCAGGAAGGTTGCTGGCAGAGCCACACTCTGCAGAAAGGGCAAATGTTGGGCTTTCTGAAACATCTAAGGCCTCTTCTGCAGTGACCTCCACATTCCACCACTGGAGGCACAAGCTCAGGGATCTGCCTAAGCCTTCCTGAGCCAGGAACCCCTTTCCATCCTAACTGGCCCTGCACGAAGAGCCTCAAAACCTGAGGCTGCTTTGAACATCCCAGGGCCAAAGCTGACCTGGAAGAACACCTAATGGTCCTCTACTCAATCCTCTCGAATTCCTCCTGGGGCAGCAGAAAGAAAAGTCTGCACTCTGCTAGCCGAGGACTCAGATGCGGAGACAGGGTGCAGAGCAGCCCAGCAGGGGCCGGTCCACCAGACAGCTCCTGCTCTGAGTCACTGCCAGCAACCGCCAGTGCAGAGCAAGAGGGATCAGGCTTCCTGAAACTGGTTGAAGAAATTAGGGCTACCCACAGTAGCGGGGAGCCTTCTGCCTGGGGTCTCAGGAGACAGAATACAGAAATCCAGGGAGACCTGCTACCTGGAGCAGGAGCAATGTGGAGAAAGTCAAGCAACGCCCTGAGGCCCACAGACTCCTCTATTCCCAGCCCTTTATGGCCCCACTGGGGTCCCTACTGTTCAATAAAATGATTTTCTCTAAAAAAAAAAAAAAAGAACAATGTATCCATTTTTGTAGTGCTTAGGTGTGATCATTAGACCTTTTAATTAGTTTATCTTGTTGGCATTCTACATCCCTTGCATGTTGCACATATTTTCTCCCAGTCACAATTTCTTTAGACTTCCTTGAAGGGTCTTTTGTCATTCAAAATTTTCACCTTTTTATGTAGTTAAATCTGTTAGCATTTCCCTTTATAGTTTCTAGGTTTCTGTTTTCCTTAAGAAAGTCTCTTTTACCCCTTAGGTTAAATATTTCCTGGTATTTTCTACTAACACTTTTACAGTTTTATTTTTACACTTAGTTCTATAATTCACGTATAATTTTTCTCTGTTATGATGTAGGAGTCTAACTTTGTTAGACATATAGCCAAGTATACATGTCATTTAGCAAATCACCCCTTCTTTTCTCATCATATTGAAATATCTCTAATCTATAGTTTTTATTTCTGCTGTAACAAATTACTCCACATTTAGTAGCTTAAAATGTACAAATTTACTATCTTCCAGTAGTAGGACTCTCGCTAGGCTCCTAGAGGCTCCAGGGGACAATGTTTTCTTACTCATTTAGTTGTTGGCAGAATTCAGTTCCTTCCAGGCCCCCATTTCCTTGCTGGCTGTCAGCTGAGGGCCCTGCCCAGCTTCTAGAGGCTGCAGGCAGTCCTAGGCTCACAGTCCCATTCGTCTCTCTCCAATGTCGGCAATGGTGGGTCAAGTACCTGTCACGCTTGGACTGTCACTTGCTGCATCTTCCATTTGCATCTCCCTGAACCAGTTCTGCTTTCCTTTTTCATTTTTATGGTTTATATTTTGTGATCACGTTGGGATCACCTAGATAATCCAGGATAATCTTATTTTAACGTAACCTTAATTGCATCTGCAAAATTCTTTTATCATGTAAGGAAACATATTCACAGGTTCCAGAGATTAGGGCATGGGCATTTTTTGATTGGTTGGATGGAAGGGTATTTTTCTTCCTACCAAAGCATAATATCATATATTATGCTTTTGGTTCTTGCTCTGGACTCTGTTATACTGATTGAACTTCTGTGCTATTTTATATTCCTTTGAAACTAGTAGCTTTATAGAAAATTTTACTATTTGGTAAGATAATTTTCTCCTTTTTCCAAATTGTTCGGACAATCCTTACCCTTTATCTGTTTTCTTCCAGACTCTTAATGTCAACTACAATAATTTTGAAAGCTAAGTTGCCCTATCAGGGAGTTGGGAGTTGCCATATTTCTTTTTTTTTTTTTTTTTTGAGACAGAGTCTCACTTTCTTGCCTGGGGCGAGTGCCGTGGCGTCAGCCTAGCTCACAGCAACCTCAAACTCCTGGGCTCAAGCGATCCTACTGCCTCAGCCTCCCAAGTAGCTGGGA
>CAUYSK010025239.1:0-32533 GCA_963575035.1 Avahi laniger | reverse complement strand
GCCTACGTTTTTGCTCACTTATACTGCTCAAAGCAATAGGCTGCAAAGATGTCCCTTGTTCTCAAATGTTGTTCTGGAAGTTTGTAAATGGGAGCTTGTGCTAAAGCAGTGTTTTCCAAATTAGTAAAATCAAGAATTAATTGGGACACCTACTAAAAATACAGATTTTTGGACTTTTCCCCTGGAGATACTGATTCAGTAGATCTGGGCAGAGAAAAGGGAATGTCGCTCAACTAATTTTTATGCAGCAATTTAAGGAAATACCAGGTGCAACAGTAATCTCTGCTCTCACTGATTACTTAGGAGCAGAACAGAGAATCCCATGGCTGCAACTGAGAAGCCTTGTTTGGCTATGGGTCAATTTATATTGCCTTTTTGTAAAAAAAATTAAACCACAAGTTGATCTGCATAAAAAGTTTCCACGTTAGCATTTCAAAGACTTCCCAGAGCTCATTTGAAAATTATGAAAAAGTATTCCATTTTTTAGAAACACTTTAAAATGTGATAGTGACCCTATTTTATTCTTTTCCATGGTTAGGAGCATTTTTACTAAATAAAAACTTTGTTCATTAGATATTTTTAGAACAACTGTGGTGTCACAAATGAAACCTAAAATCAGATAGAATATTTAAACAAGCAGATTCAGTGTGACTACCTTAACTACATACAAATTTAATGCATAATGCAAGGCAGAAAAGACAGACAAGATGTACGGCTTGTAGGAAGAATCTTTTCCAGAAGAATATTATTTGTAGTTTTTATAATTATTAATCAGAATCTAGAGTCTATTAATCTTCAAATCTATTTTGAATGTTTCCTTTTAAATGTAACATTTTTCAGTCATTAAAGATTCTCAGATCAATTTATCTTTCCTTCTGAATTCTTGCAACACTTACTAGTGGCGTTAATTCATTTAATGCTTACCTTTTTTTGTCTATATGGGCCTGGAGGGTGTGTGGTAGAAAGAGTCTTTGTTTTAAGCCACAGGAAAGCCGGTTTTTAGGCTCTGCGTAGCCAGCCAGGTATATAACCTTGGCTACATGACTTAAGCTCTCAGGGGCTTGTTTTCCTCATTTGGGTAAACATAAATAAGGAAAACAAAAAAGGGCAGACAGATCAGATGGGATGATTTCTATGGCCTGTTCCCGTTCAAAACTTCTCTGGTTTTTTTTTAAATCTATTTTCCATATAAAAGAGGTTGGGGAATATTACTCAACCTAGTAAGAAAATCATGATACATGCTACAATATGGATGAATCTTGAAGACATTATGCTAAGTGAAACAAGCCAGACTGAAAGGACAAATATTGTATGAGTTCACTGATATGAAGTACCCAGAAGAGTCAATCATAGAGACAGAAAGTAGAACAGTGGTTACCAGGGTTGCGAGGAGAGAGTAATGCGGACTTGCTGTTTAATGGGTCACTTTCTTGCCACCATAAAGCCACAAAATCCTAAGTGGAACCATGGTAAGTTGAGGACTGTCTGTACAGTGGTTTGGGTGTCGGTGAAGGGGTTAATGGATATTCTGAAGAGGGACTAAAGATCCCCACCCAAGTCACTCCTTGGCACACCGGGGTTCTCTCCCCAAGGCTGAACATATCTTAAGAACAGAATACACATTCCATCTCCCCATGACATACAGCCGGAATTCTGTAAGTTGACTGATTTTCATTCCATTAGAGATAAACATGTTTAAAAGGATTTTCTTGCAACAGAATTAATCTGTAAGAAATTATTCATTATGCAAATTTTTGGATTATAACTATTAGAAAACACAAGACAAAGGAGTTCTTCACAGAGCTTTCTGGAAGACGGTTATTATTATTTATTTTTATAATGATAAATAAACTACTTGATCTAAAATACATTTATTTCCTGGATGTTATAATATGAAAGCAGAGGTCATAGATCATGTTCTATATCATTTTGGCAGACCGGGTTTAGCAGCATATCTCTCTGCATTCCATTAATATTTACTTTTCCACTTTGTAGAAGCAAATGTTCATTTGTAACAGATATTTACAAAATATTAAATAGGGCAATATAGAATACTGAATGTAACATTTGTCTTTAAAGGAACATGAACTGATACAAGAATATTTATAGTACCTTTTACTTAAAGTTCAAAGTACTAAAAAGATATAAATGGCTCATCAAAGCCACACTAATATATAAATATACTAAACGCACTTGCACTCTCGTGGATCCTGCAACCACAGATAAATGCCTAAGCTGGTTAATATTTATCTTCTTGATCTGATTCTTTATTTTTATTTCCTCCATTCTTTGCTATTTATGAGGCTTATAATCAGCCATATTTTAAAAACAGACCTTGCATTTTTCCCAGCTCAAACTGGGATTAAATGTGATTCTTGCAAATTCCCTGGAATTAAGTACAGATGTTTTCTAGAACTTGGAAGATCAAATCCTCATTTAAAAAGCTGCAGATAATAAAAAAAATATGGCATCACTTTCAGTTATGCTTTCCGTAAGCAATATTAAAAGAATAATTTTCTTTGGCCATTTGACTTTTAACTCCTTTGATATTAATTACCACTCTCATTTGCATTCAGGGAAATCTACCATTGTCACTCTATAAAGAAAAGCACAAAGTTAAATATTTATCGGTAAAGTTAGCAGATATTTAAATTAATCTAAACTTAATTACTTTAGGAGATTTTAAATATTTTGTTGATTAAAAATAAAAGCAAGTGAGCAAATAACTTCCCATCCCCCAAAAAAGGAGAAAGAAAGAAAAGGAATGTAAAGAGAAGGAAAGAAAAGGAAAATTGATTCTTTCTATTGTGGTAATTCCTCTTCACGAATTTTCTATAGATGTTTAATACATTATTTAGTTAATTTGTTTTAATATTAGATCATTGAGTATGAAATGTCCAGTTTCCTTGAGTACTAATTTTGACAGTTAATATCGCTGACATTTTCACTTTGACACTTCCTGTTTTATTTTCATTGTGAATGTACATTCTCATTCTTTCAAATGAGTAGTTTTTGGCTTGTGATTATCTTGCAGATTTTTTTTAAAACAATTTTTGTGAAACCATGGATAAGTCAAAAATTAGTGTTATTTTTTAATATGAGTTCCTTCGTGGAACCAATGCTGTGCAGACAGCTCGAAATATTGGTGAAGTGTTTGGGAAGAATGTGGCTAATGAATGCATGGTACACTGATGGTTCCAGAAGTTCTGTTCTGGAGATTTTAATCTTGAAAATGAGCCACATGGGCAACCTGAACTAAGGTGGATAATGGTGAGCTGAAAGCTGTAGTGGAAGCAAATCCATATCAACCTATGCGTGAATTAGCAGCAAGGTTTGACGTTACTATTCCAACAATAATCAATCATTTGAACCAAATCAGCAAGGTAAAAAAGCCAGATACATGGGTTCTGTGTGAATTAAATGAGCATCAGAAGAGAAATCATCTTGAAACCTGCCTTTCTTTGCTGTCATGACATAAAGGCAAACCATTTCTACACTGTATTGTTAAGTGTGATGAAAAATGGATTCTTTTTGACAATCTCAAGCATTTTCCACAATGGTTGGATAAAGATGAAGTGCCAAAACACAGTCCAAAACCGAATATTCATTAAAAAAAGCTAATGGTGTCTGTTTGGTGGTCAGTGCTGGTATTGTCCACTACAGCTTCATAAAACCTGGTCAATCCATTACAATGGATGTCTACTGCAACCACTTGGACAAAATGATGAGGATGTTTGTGATTAAGCAGCCAAGATTGGTTGCTAGAGACAGGCCAATCCTCTTGCAAGACAATGGCTGGACCACATGTTGCACAAACAATGCTGCTCAAACTACAGAGGCTGGACTTGGAAACTCTCTGTCATCCACCGTATTCCCCAGACCTTGCACCAACTGACTACCACTTCCTCCAAGTTTTGGACCACTTCTTACAGAAAAAATATTCAATTCTCAACAAGCTGTGGAAAATGCTTTTGTGATTTCGTTGCCACTCGCTCTCTAGGCTTTTGTTGCTGGCATAAACAAGCTGCTGTTAAGATGGCAAAACTGCATCAATAGTTTAGGCACATAATTTGATTAATTGTACTGCTTCTTGTTTGAGATATAATAAACTTTCAAATCAAAATCAGACATTTCATATTTAATGACCTAATATATAATTAATCATGCTTTATGGCCAAATAAAGTTTTTTTTTTCCTTTTTGGATGGGATTGGGAGTCATTTTTTAAAAAGCTATAAATAAGTTATTCAAATTTGAATGCTTGTCTTCTTTATATTTAATCAGGAACATAGAAGAGGTAATAAATATGCAAAAGAAATTATCAGGTACAAAACTTTATTTTGCTGTAGATTACTAGTCGCTGTAATCTGCAGTAAACATTCATTAATAAAATGCTCTTATAACATTAAAAAGCTTGAATTAACATTGCATACCACATAAAAGAGACTAAACATGCAAAAATAGGTTAGCTAAATTCAATCATTTGACTACCAAAGCATATAAAAGTTTCAGATTTCCTAAATGAGTGACATCATCATATTTATAAAATCATAGCTTTTATTTAAGAACATTTTATGTACAGGAATCCTAACAGGTTATGTCAGTCAGTCATTCCAGCAACAGTCATTTCCCACCTGCGTTTCCCAAACTTGCCTATTTTTTTTTGTTTACCCTTTTAAAATTTTATCATTTTTGCCTATTTTAAATATCTACTTTCCCTTAGAAATTCTGATTCAATAAGTGTAAAACGGCAACCTAGTTATCTTTTTAAACCACTATTTCTCACCCACCCTAACTTGCCCACTGCCTACCTAATTTTAAAAATCAGACAAGTTTGAGAAACACTGCTCAACACAAATCATGGGAGATGGGAAGCAAAGATTTTATTTTTAAGCTCTAACTAAGCCAAACAAAAACATCAACGTAGAGAGTTTTACTAACGTCATTACAAGATTCAAAGTATATTAACAAGGACATTTATAACGACTCGCATTTGGAAAAAGTTCTCATACACACCATTCTCACCTTTCACAAATGACGACAACATTTGTTTTTATTAATTACCTTATGTAACATAATTAATTAAAGCAATTTCTGTATAACATGAAATAGAATAAGACATTTTCTAATTGTCATCAGAGACAGAAACAAAAGGGGAAATACCTATGTAATGAATTACTTTTATAACTTTATCTCACAGGCCTTGTATGTCAAATAAGAGATTACCTTTTCATTTTTTTCAGAACTACCACAAATATGGCTATCATTCAAATCTGTAATAAGATATTTCACATTAAAAGGCATGAGTTCAAGCTGCAATTTCCAAGCAAGCGGTGGTTTAGTCCAAAAGCTTGAAAAGAAGTAATAGCTTATTCTATGCAAAAAGTAAAGTGTAACTTTATGCATCTTAAATAATCCTATTCATGACTAAGAACTAACTTCAAAAGTAGTACAAAAATTCACTGAAACTTAAAGTAGGCTTCAACTAAGAATGGAAACAAATATTTGATTGGAAAAATGAACTCTTCCATTGCCTTTATTTTTTCCCTCATAGTCCCTATTTTAAAAGGTAAGAACGAGATCACTTAGCTAGTTCATCAGTCAACAGTAGTTCAGGGTTTTTGGTTTTTGTTTTTTCATTATACTATTATCAAGCTGAGCAACACGTTTTTTTGGTTTCAAAGCTAGGAATAACAGTAAAAGGGCCAAAAAATCTTTTATTCAACATATGGGATGTACATAAGTGGCCTGTTCGCACAGAATTAATCCACTGTTCTTTTGAAGTAAACACGATCCACACAGTGGGCAAACTTCTGTTTATTTAACACTTTAAAATTAGCTTTAAAACTGGAAATCTACAAAAAGCACACTGTGGCTGTTTATAAGTGGTTTTCATAGATGTACTAAATAATCTAAGAATTTTCTTCCGCGCTTTTTGTGTCTAACCATCTACGTGATTCTGCCAAAACCAGGTTAAATATTTTTTCCACCTACGTACTCTGGCCACACCAACTATTTATGCGCGTCTCACAAAACCGCCTTTCCAAAGGAAGAGAGAATTACGAGCAACAAGGTAAATATTTTTCTAAGTATAGTCCCATCGTGTTTATTTTATACCCATCAAGTAGGTCACTAGAGGCAGCCGGCAGCTGTGGACACTCAGAAGCATCTCTGGAAGCAAACGCCGCGACCAAGGGGCGCTTGACAGCGACGCCACCTACCTGTTGAACCTGGGCTGCTGCTCTCGACAACTGTCAGATCAGCTCTGTCGAACTAAAAATGCTAATGACTGGGCTTTTTTTGTTTTCGTCTTTTAAGTTGTTTGCTGCTCTCTCTTCCCACCCCCATTTATTTCCGGTGGCTCTGGAGAGCCTGGGGGGCCGCGCGACACGGGCGGGCAGGGCCGGGCCGGGGCAGCCTGGCAGCGGGGACAGAGGACCTCCCAGGCCGGGCCGCGGAGGCACGGAGCCCTGCCGACCCAGACTTACCACCCGCGGGAAGGCGAAGGGGCGCGCGCCGCTGCCCCAGCCCGGGACCCGGATCGCAGGAGGAGGTAGGCAGCGGCGCGGGCGCCGGGAGCGGTGGCGTAAGGAGGAAAGCGCATTACCTAAGCCCGGGATGCGGAGCCGAGAAGGAGGCAGCAGCCTTTCCCTCGAGAAACGGAAGAGGCGGAGGAGGAGAGAGGGAGGAGGAGGAGGAGGAAAATGCAGAGGAGGAGGAGAAGGAGTGGCCGGGCGCTGGAGGTTGGGAGAGGGGCGCAGGCGGCTGCCGCAGGCTCAGCCGAGGACGGGGGGCGGGGAGCGCGGCGGAGGTCACGCCAGGGGAAGGTGAAGCCAGGGCGACGCGCGGCCTCGCTCGGCACTGATCGCCCAGCCCGGCACCCGCCCGCCGCCGCCCCCTCGCTTCCCTCGGGACCGCAGCGTGGAAACGCGCGGTGACGCCTCGGGGTTCCCGGGGCGGGCGGGGGCATCCCACGCCCGCCGGAGCCCGAGACCGCGACGTCACAGTGGGGCGTGATGTTAGCGCGGAGGACGAGGAAGGCGAGGGCTCCAGGGCCACCGCATGCAGTGGTGGTGTTTCCTTGCAGCGCCCACGAATGCACTTTTAAAATCTTTCTCCTCCAATTCATTCCTACTTTTGGGGGACTGTGGTCTGATAGATGGGTTGGCAGATTTGAAGAAGGACTTCCTGCCGGTGGTAGTGGGGTGCCATTGTCCTAACAGAAATGTCAGTGTGCTGGGTGTTCATCAAACCATAGCAGTGTCTCTGGGCACTTGCCTTATAAGGAGTGGGCCCAGGGTCACCTAGACAGGAAGGCATCGTGGGTGGGGAATTCATCTCTCCTCCACCCTCTAAACCGTGGTACTCACTGCACCTTAAGGATGGTTTCGAATGGTAGGCGGGAATGGAAATGGGTGGAGATAGGGGAGTGGTGTATACATTTAAAAAGGGCAACATAAAGCTTTTGTTCAGAAGGGACCAAGCGCCCTGGCCCAGCAGGCCGATGTTGTGTGAGTGCCTTGGGCCTTCTAAAGCAGCGCTTCACACCCCTTTTATTTCACGGCACAGCTGGGAAAGGATAACTTCGCAAGGCCAGAAGTGAGGGTAAACAGGAGCCGCTGCTCCCGTAGGAGGTGACAGGGCGTTTCCACCTGGAGGGCTGAGAAAACAAATACTGTATCTGCATACCTGTCACTCATTCCGTGGCATGTCATTGGGAAGCTCTGCTTTAAAGTCCACATTGGCAGGTTTTCTTATCTACATTTTCCCAAACCACCCAAGACAGCCCCACTGAGTTGTCAACACTTGGTCCTCAGAGCAGTGAGGACCCAGCAAGACAGGACCCTGGGGCAATAGGCCACTTGTCTTACTCCAGGAAATGGTGCTTAAAACTTTACATCTCTCAAAGGGAGCTCATCTTTCTGCACCCAACATGCTCCTGTCCTCTCAGAACTTGAGACAACTTCTCCCCCAGGCTTTCCCCAATTTCACTCACTCACTGGCAAGATGGGTTGCCACTACCTCCTTTCTCAGATCCCTCCTCTTGGGGATCTGTAAGGCTATGGTGCATTAATTATCCTAACAATCATATCTCTGATGGCAAACTCAGGAAGCAGTTGAAACGTGATGTTTAGAAGTAAAGAGAGAAACATCAGAGGCATAGTTAGAAGGTCAAAGAATTTGCCTCTGGGGAGCAGAAATTTGGGTAGGGGAGGGTGGAGCAGGGGATATGAATCTAGTCCATTTTCCGCTTTGCTGCCACAGAGAACATCCTACATCATGCATCTCAATGGTTTCTTGCTTGTTTAAAAGCCTTCGTTGGCTCCCAATCTCTCATAATATCAAGAGCAAGCGCCTAGGCATGGCATTCAAGGCCTATCACCCCCTCCTCTCTGTCGACCCTGCCCCTCACACATTACACCCTATTTTACCACACTCATCTAGTTTCCTAAATGCACACAGGGGCTTCATACCTTTGCACCTTTTTGCATGTTATTGCTTTTGCCTGGGGGAGCCTTCTCTTGCTGCTGTAATAATAGCATATGGCACTACACTAAGTGCTTCATGTGATTTTATGTGTTAATTCTTATATTAACCCTATGGCACATATTACTGTTATCTTCATTTTATAAACAAGAAAACAGACTTAGAGAGGTTAAGTAATTTACTCAAATATGTAGGACGTGATGAGGCTAAATTTGAACCCAGCTATCTGACTCCAGGACTAACGTATTACCTATATACCATTTTAAAACCTTTCTCAGCCACTAAATTTGAGCAGGATTAAAAGATTTAATTTTTTTAAAAAGTCTTAAAAGGGCAAGGAGAAAATACAAGTGAATTGCTTTTAATCTCAAAGGTTGAAATTACAAAGAAAAAGTGACAGATTTGACTGTTAAACTTTTAACTTCTTTCATCTAATAAACTCATAAAATAAAATTAAAAAGCAAGTAAAAATTATCAAAAACTTGCAATATATAAGAAAAAGAAGAGAGTATCCTTATTATTAAAAAGGACTTATAAAGAACAAATATTCTATTCCAAAAAATGGGCAAAATGTACATTAGCTGAGTCACGAAAGGAAAAATGTAAGTGGCCAAAGATTTTAGGAAGTCACAACTTAAAACAATAATGCACCATCAAATTGGCTGAGAATTTAAAATAATACTTAGAGCTAGTGATTTGGGCCAGCAACCCCTGGGGCGGGATGAGTGGCAACTAAACTCATACATTACTGAGAGGGGCATAAATTGAAAGCTTTAAAATGTTCACACCCTTTGACTCAAAAATTACATTTCTGGGAATTTTTATAATACAGAAATGCTCAATAACAGGGATTGACAAACATTTTCTTTAAAAGGCCGGACAGCAAACACTTCGCACTTTCAAGACCATATACTCTCTGTTGCTTTACTTCCGTGTGCATTTTTTAAAAAAACCTAAAAAAATATAAAATCTTAATAGATTTGAGGGCTCTCCTGAGGCTAGAAAAACAGTCAGTGGCCTGAACTTGGAGGGCAATAATGTGTGCAAAGAGTAATGCAAAGAACATTCATCACAGTGTGTTTGGTAATGGCCAAAAGGGAAACCAAGCTAAATGTCTGAGAATAGAAATGAGTTACAACTAGATACAAGGAGATAAGGTTTTAAAGGTTTTAAAATGTTTACAATGTTGCAGAATGGTATCTATTGCGTGAAGTAGTATTTATGGTTTATTAAGTAGAAAATACAGTTTACGAAAGAATATCTATGGTGTGATCCCAAATACAACATAATCATATGTGTATAAACGCATAGAAACAGATTTGGAAAGAAATAAACATATGGAGATGTTTATAATGGTCTAGGAGAGAGGATAGAATTGTAAATATTTGTGTTTTTTTGTTGTGTGTGTATGTTTCCTATAGTGAATGTGTAGTGTTTTTGTTATAACTAAAAATATAAGAAACTTTTCTTGGGGTACAACAAAGTGCCTCAGTTATCAATTTGAGAAAATCTTCTCTGAATCCACTCCTTCATGTGACATGGGTCGCCCTTTCTTCTGTACTCCCTGATTACATAATGGTCTTCTGAGCACCATTATTTATTAATACTTAATTGCAGAATAGTTAATGCCATCATTTAGTTAAGCTTTAGTTAAGCTTTCCTTTATTAATAGGCATCTGAGTTCTGGTACACTAATCCTCTCTTATCCGTGATTTCACTTTCTGCGGTTTCAGTTACCCTTGGTCAACCAAGGTCCAAAAACATTAAATGAAAAATTCCAGAAATAAACAATTCATAAGTTTTAAATTTCAGGCCATCCTGCTCTGTCTCAGTTGGAGATGTGAATCATCTGTCCATCCAGCGTGTCCACACTGTAGATGCTCCTTGCCCATTAGTCACTTAGTAGCTGTCTTGGTTTATCAGAGAGATTGTGGCAGTGCTTATGTTTAAGTGACCTATATTTCCCTTAATAATGGCCCCAAAGTGAAAGAATCGTGATGCTCGCAATTCGGAGATACCAAAGAGAAGCCATAACATGCTTTCTTTAAGTGAAATGTCAAAGTTCTTGACTTAAGGAAAGAAAAATACCTTCTGCTGAAGTTGCTAAAATCTACAGTAAGAACAATTCTAGGGGGGCAAGGGCATCATATGTAGCCTAATCATCTGTACCCCCATAATATGCTGAAATAATAATAAAAAAAGAACAATTCTATCCATGAAATTGTGAAGAAGGAAAAAGAAATTCCTGCTACTTTTGCTCTTCTGTCTTTTTTTGTTTTGAGACAGAGTCTCACTCTGTTGCCTGGGCTAGTGTGCCTTGGCATCATCCTAGCTCACAGCAACCTCAAACTCCTGGGCTCAAGCTAGCCTCCTGCCTCAGCCTCCCGAGTAGCTGGGACTACAGGCACGCGCCACCATGCCTGGTTAATTTTTTCTGTTTTTAGTTGTTTGGCCAATTTCTTTCTATTTTTAGTAGAAACAGGGTCTTGCTTTTGCTCAGGCTGGTCTCAAACTCCTGAGCTCAAGCAATCCTCCAGCCTCGGCCTCCCAGAGTGCTAGGATTACAGGCGTGAGCCACCGCGCCCGGCCTTGCTCTTATATCTTAAACTGCAAAAGTTGTGGCCACAGTGCTTGATAAATTTTATTTCAGTGTATTGTTATAATTGTTCTATTTTTAGTTATTGCTGTTAATCTCTTAGTGTGCCTAATTTCTAACTTAAACTTTATCATAGGTGTGTTATATAGGACAACAGTAGATACAGGGTTCAGTACTTTCATGGTTTCAGACATCCACTAGGGGTCTTGGGACATGTCCCTCTCAGATAAGGGGGGGACTACCGTATTTCACTACTGTGAGTATGCTGGCTATTCTCCGCTTGCTGTCTGTCAGATCCATCTTCTGCCCCACTGTGCTAAACCCTGGGCCTCAGAAGTTGGAACGTTCACAAACTATTCCCACTGGGATCTCTTGCCAGCTGGCTTCAACCAATGGATGACACTAACAGGTGACAATGGCAGTAGATTGGAGGGTGGAAAAGGAGAAAGTTTGGGGCATATCTTCCTACCTCTTTTCCTGCTTCTGGCTGCGTTCTGACGGTGGCTTTGTCCTTCTAAGGCTCCTGCAAGGCAGCACCCCCTCCACTGTGCCAGCTTTCGCAGGGCTCTGCTGAGGGGATTTCCTCCCCTTATTTCTTCAGGCCTAGCCATGCCAACACCTGGGCACCTCCATGTCTCTTGCTGTTGTCTTTCATCCACTCCTAACCCAAAATCTAACCCTAGCTTTGTAAATAGTCCCTTCAATAGAATCTCTTTGGCTGAAACATCTGAGTGGAAATTGATTCCTGTTATGACAGACTAATATATTAAGGAACACTGTTGATCATCATAGAACACAAATCTTTTATTCCTTATTGCAGTGGGCCCTGGATATTCTCAGATTTTGTCTCTAAGATTTTGACTATTTGCAAGGTAATTATAGAGTGATTTACACGTTTCCCAAAGCAGGAATTTGAATTATTAATACTACTGTAAGGCTAGCATTTGGGGACTAACACTTTGACTATTCTCCACTTCTCCAGTAGTTTTTGAGAAGTAATATGCCAGACATTTTTATTATATCTATTACACATACCACAGTGTAGTAGTGTTCAAATTTTGATGTTTTCCATGGAATCTTTAAGAAAAAATTTTTATGTGGAGTCTAACATATAAATTAGATAAAATCAAATTGCTCTGGTTGGAGCACTGTTGGGGGAACCTTCTTCCTGTCTTTTAAGCAGACTTTGGAACACCTCTGCAGAACCCCAGGGCTCCTCACAACAGTTTGAGAAGATAGATTGGAAAGTCCAAGAATCTAGAAGATACACTCTTCATAAATATGAAGTGTCTGTTGTCTTTCTTTAGGTTAAATTCCTAGAATTACATGGTCAACAATATGATTTTACCAATTGCCCTTCAAGATACTCCTCACAGTGAATGGTGTTACACGTCACTACTGCATTTATTATCACATACACAGCGCCAAATAAACTCTCCTAACTTCTCATCATAGTTTCAATTACATTTTTATTGTTACTGAAATAATTTTTCTCCACATTTCTTAGGCATTTATAATTCCCCTTCTCCTTGGCTACCTTCTCCTTTTTTTTAAATCATCTTTTCATGTTTGCCCATTTCTCAATTCATTCAATACATATTAATTCCTTGTAAGATGTTCTGGTCATTATGCTAATGGACATAAGTCATAAACAATATGTATGCCTGTGCTTTCATGAAGTACACAGGCTAGCAATTGCAGTCTCATTATTTATCTTGTTTAAATTAACAACTGAATTAGCCCTTTGTCGCAACCTATTGTCACATTTGTTGCAAATACTTTTTCTTTGTTTGCCTTCTAATTTTATGTAACAGTATTTACTATTTACAAAATTAAAATTTTTTTATGTAGTCCAATCTATGGATCTTTTTTTTTAATACCTAGAAAATCCTTCTTTAAACCAAAGATCAGATCGGTATTCATTTGTATTTCCTCTCATTTTTTTACTATTTAATTTTTAAGATTTAAGCCTTTATTGAACAAGCATTCCTTTTCCACTAATCTGTGATGACTGATGTATCATGAATTAAGTTCTTACGCGGACTAGGCCATTTCTGGGTCCTCTATTTTATCTCATTCACCCTTCTTTGGATTACTGTGACAGGGGCATTGCATTTTAATAATAATAGGGTAATTTCCTGCTCAAATTCAAATATTATTTTCAAAATATTCTTAGTATTTATGCTTTGGGATGAAATGTATTTACTATTTTCAAGGGACTTTTTGTGGTTATAAAAGTAGTGCATTATGAAGAAACGTTTGTGGAAACTGAGAAATGTGAAAAAGTGTAAAGAAGGAAATAAAACCTACTCCATATACTATACCATTCTGGGTGTAACTTTCTGATTTTCTGTGTGTTTATATATATGTGATATTTTTACAAACATTACTAGACATATTTTTTTGAAAACTGTTGTTTCATCATCATATATGAACATTTTGCCATGTTACTAAATATTCCTTTGAAATATGATTTTTAATGACACGTTAGCCAAGGCCTTTCGAATAAGAGTTGATAGCAGCAGTGTCAGTGGGCAACTCTCAGCCTTCGGGACTCAGTCACAGCCTTCGCTCAGTCGTATCAATCCCATCAAACTAGCATGCAGTTACCAACTGTCACACGGATCGACATTGTGTGCTTGCTACTGCCCCACCTCGTAACTTGAAATCAGCTGCTGGAAACTTGAAATTGGTTTTGACTGTAGTTCACTGAATGATAATGTTTTGCAGCATTTGCCACCTATATCTCTTCTGTCAGGCGTATGTAAAAATGACTTGACCATAGGATATTGTTAATAGGTAGTTAGCAAAATGTGGGTGACCCATAACGAGGACCAGATTTGAATTGACTAAATCATAAGAGCATCCTAGCACCACATTGCACAATGTTATTTTTGTGTTCTTTTAAATCATTAACTAATATAAACCATTTATACTTGCCTTAGAAAAGATTGAATAACTTTCATGAAAGCAAAGCATATCTATGATTTTTTAAAGATCTGGAGGAGGAATCCTTAACATTTATAATAGAATCTTTAAAACTCTTTGAGTTTTTTTTTTTTTATCGTACAGTGCAAGGTACTAAACTATATAAACTAGGGGGAGTGGAATGTGGTATCGATAGAGGGCTACAAGTAGTGGAGATATCAAAAGCAAATGATAGATTTCTACAACAAGTCATAGCAGACAGTCATTTATCAGTGCATGGGAATATAGGCTTCTCTTTGTCAAGATGTCACTGGGCCTGAGTTTTTAATCTTTATTCTGTCACTCTCTATACACACACACACACACACACACACACACACAGTGTTATATTTGTTAAACTTCAAAAAGTAGGAATCATCTTTTTTTCACTTACCTTTCCACAGAAGTGTTGGTTACTGAATTCTTAGGTGTAAAATATAGTAAATGCAAAAGCTTTGAAGTATACGGATCCTTAGGTTTTGAGTTCCCCCGTCTCAAAGGAATTAAAGGCTAGAATCTGAGAGTAAAAAATTCAGGGAAGGAACATTGGACTGCCTTTCCCTGTGCTCCATCTGGACATTCCTTAGCAAACTGCCAAGCCCAGCCTCTGCTGATTAGGTGTGGAGTTTCCGCTGTTTAGTACAAAGGTTATCCTCTAGAGCGAGCATATTATCAATGAGTCATTTCCTTCAATTCTTAAAATTCCCGGGATAATTTCTTGTTTACTTTAGCTTTCCATGGAAGACTTTAAAATCAACTTATTGTTGAATCCTCCCTATACACTTTAGTTTGTAAAATCATTTTATTGCGTACTTTGTTATCTTGAATATTTAATTTTACTTCCTGGCTGCTTACCCATTTTTGTGTGTTTTGCATGGCAATAAGTTTGCCTAGCTTTATTTTTAGAACTGTAAACATTTTGGTAATCTATCTTTTGATATTTTGTGGCAAGTATGAATGTGTAATAAATTTCACAGAGAACAGTGCACTAAAAGTCATTTAATTTCTTAAGCATTAAAAATAGGACTTTAAGAGGCTTCTTTAAAATGTCCAATACACAGAATCAAATTCTTTTCCTAAACCGCACCCATTCTGTCTCCTCCCCGCCTCATGTTACCAAACCATTCTGGTAAAAACGTAAGCCAACAAGAGACTGGAAAGGCAAGAAGAGACAAGAAGTAGATCTCCTACGTGTTGATTATACTCCCTTTTTTATTTGTTAAATAACTTTCTTCTGTGATATAAGGTACCTCGTTATTTAGGCAATGTTAGAACATTTTAAATATATTTGGTTACATACAGTTTATTGGAACTGTACTATTACTCCTAACGCCTCGCAATTTAAAAATAATTTTACTTTTCAAAATGCCTTCACACATACACATCGAATATTTGATAGAAAATATGTTTCGCAAGTCTTTCGGTGGAATACACTGACACTAAAATGTTTGCTTATTGTGATTAACCTAGAGTTTCCACAAATAAACTGTTGTAAATGGAAAGAAAACATTAGAAAATTAGAAAGAACATAGATCTGACTCCTGTGATTTTTGAACTTACTTCACTTAGTTTTTTTCTTCATACGCATCCCCACCATACACATTTTTTCCTTCTTTTACTCTTTCAACAAGATCATGAAGAAAAGTTAAGTGTATTACTCGATATATACAGTTAAATTGTCTTGGAAATAACAACAAATGCAGCCATTAGATGCTTCTGTGACGACCAGTGAGCTAAATGAAAGTTGCAGACTGTGGCTTGACACCAGGATGGGGAGAAGGAAGCTCCTTCCCAGCCACGCTTACTTCTCCAGCACCGGCCTGCTGTCCCCTTGCCCGTCCTCTCAGAGAGTCTTATCCTGCGGAGGAATACGGGGGGCTGTGACCTCACCATCCCCCAGAGTCCAGGAGGAGCTCAGTGTTCAGCAGCAGCTGTTTCTAATTTGTTGTCACCGTTGAAGTCAAAACAAAACTTGGGAAAAAAAATCTTTGATGTTACCATTTACCACAACTCTTTCATCAGCTGCAAATTATTTCCTAGTTCATCCACTTCGAATCTTAAAAACACACAGCAAACATTGCTGTCTTGATTCCACTGTCTTTTTGCCGTAAGTGACTCTTTTGCTCCTAAATATAGGCAGAAATGATATGCATTTAAATTAGTTTTACCACTAGCATATATAGCTGAGTCATTTTTCTTTTTTAATTTAGGATTTGTTTAATAGGATTTTAACTAATCCTATTTAATTTAGAATTAGTTTCAAAGAAGGTTTCTGAGCATAGTGGCTGAATATCAGAAAACAGAATATCGATATTTACTATTTTCTTTCCTTTACCTCTTTATCTTCCATAGGGAAATGCAGTATTATGAACAGTAGAAAGCCTCAGCCAACCAAATACCAGAACAATGCAAAAGAGACTCTAAAAAGGACTCAAAGTTTTCCCGTAAGTGTAGAAAAACATATCATTTTGACACTCATTTGATTTTATTTTCTCCTCCTCAAAAGAAATATCAAATATTAAGGAATCTAATGTTCACCAGAGGGAAGTATATGCATACTATAAAAAAATTTATACTACTTACATATTATTATTGCTATGTTTTCATACACTCGAATAAGTCTAGGGAAACCCAGAAGATTTTAATGGTCATAATCGTTACAGAGGATCTTCTTGATTATACGGTTCCCTGGGGGACTTGCTAACATAATAGAATTTATAAATCGACTTATTAAATTTGGTAGGACAGGTCAATTTACTCATTTATTCATTTGGGAACATTTCAGTGGTCATTTTAAATATTTATTGCTAAGCTAAGGTCCTCAAGACTGTACCTACATAATATGAATATTTCTAAGTAAAGATAATTTGACATTATTAGACCAGGCATAGGCCTTCTGGCATGTGAGCACTACTGCCAGGGGTGCCATCTCTCCCAAAAGGATCTTGGCCCACTATGAACACATGGGATGGGGTCTAGTGTAGACAGCTGTGGCCAGACAGCTGGCAGGTGCCAAGTTGTTTTCTTCAGCAATACTCCTTTGGGCCTGAGTAACTGGGTTGCTTGGTAGTGGGCGGTGGCTATTTACCAATCAGTTTGGAAGTATTTCAATGTCTTAACAATCATATGACGATACTGATGCTTATTTACCGAATATTAGAGGGCTTATTTAACTTATTTTGGATACTGAGCGAGAGGGAAGAGAAAGGATCCAGGAGATTTCATTACTTAACCTCAGGTACCTCCAAAACCTTGGGATCAGTGGGGCTGCTGATCCATGCCTGTAGTATAAGGAAGAAAATGGTAAATCCCTTAAGAGAAGTGCTGTTGGGTCACAGGCCCCACAGCATCCCATCCCATCCATCTTGTGGCATGAGAGAGGGTGTTCACACCCTTTTGAGATTGATAAGTTGAGATGTTACATCACTGTCTGGAGTCACCGAATCAAGGTCCGTTTTCCATACTTCTTGTGTATAATGATTGAGTGAATTCCCACTTCTTGGTCTCCAGTTGTATGACCCTGTTCTCCTTGTTTGGGAAGACATTAGGGAATTTATGCAGATGGTCTTCATCCTTCGTATCCTGTGGCTGGCTTTGGCCAAAGGGGTGACTTACACCCCATGCTCACAGCCTTGGGGTGGAGACCAAGGAGATCGTTGTAAGTCGGGACCTTGCCCTGGCTTGGTAAAGAACTTTGGCATCAAAATCACTCTTCACACAAAAGAATACTTTGAAAAATTTTGGAAAAATCACAAATGAAAATGGGAAACAGGTGAGTTTCAGCACTTTTCTGAGAGATGTGAAAGAAAGGGGTAGAGGGTTGAGTCTTGAGACTTCCTACTTACCCCATGAGTGAGGAAGAAGGATAGAGCTGGACAGGTAACACAACAGGTTACAATGAGGAGAAGGCAGGGTCCCAGAGGTTCTTCCAGAAGTGAGCTATTGGGAGAGTCAGAGTAAACAACTCTCTCGTTCCTGGCATTGGCAGACATCCTTGATTGGTGGTACAGCTCTGGAGGAAAGGGGACAGAGCAGAGCAGGGTGTGTTGCGGGGCCTCAACCCAACAGTAGTGACTTTTTGGCAGCCTCTCCAGGGCCATTCATTGATTACCAATCATTGCTTTCCAATGAGGGAAAGTAGGAGGGAGTCACTTTTCTGTCATTCAGCCCCCTGCTGGCTTCTGGATAATCTTTCATATGTTGTGGGTACTTAATTCAAGGAGCACCTGCATTTTGACAAATAAATTTACAACCTTAATTTTCTACACCAATGCCAGGTTTACACTGATTAAAATATAACAGAGTTATTTATATACAACATCTGCTTTATAATTAGTAGATCAAGTTTGCAAGCCTGCTTACCTTGCCCAGTGCTAGGTTTTTGAAAGATTCCAACAGAATATAAGATACAGTTCCTATCCTGAAGGAATGTACAGTTTGTCTGAGAGAGAAAATTAGCATTAAATAAACAATTAGGCAAGAAGTAAGTAATGGACTACCATACTGATGAGAAGTGTAATTTGAATTCAGGCAGTAGAGCTCAATACAGGTTAGAGTAAAAGATTACTACAAGAAGATAACACTAAAGATAAGCCTTCAGGATGAAGAAGTTTTAAAAGAGGGTAAAAGAAGAATGGCTTTCCTGGTAAAAGGAATTGCATGAGCAAAGGCACAGTGGCAGAAAATCAATATTATGTGCTCAGAGACATCCAGGAGAGATGTGGGTGGCATGAATAAAAGCAGCTAACTGGTAAACAAGGCTGAGTAGCTAAGCTGGAGCCCTGTTTCTGTTGCCTCAAAAGTCAGTCAGTTTAATTTATTTTTTGAGACAGGATCTTGCTCTGTCATCCAGGTTGGAGTGCAGTGGCCCGATCATAGCTCACTGTAGCCTTGAACCCCTGGCCTCAAGCAATCCTTCTGCCTCAGCCTCCTGAGTAGCTGGGACTACAGGTGCATGCCACCATGCATGGCTATTTCTTAAATTTTCTGTGGAGATAGGGTCTTGCTGTGTTACCCAGGCTGGTCTCAAACTCCTGGGCTCAAGCAATCCTCCTGCCTTGGCCTCCCAAAGTGCTGGGATTGCAGGCATGAGCCACTGCATCCGGCTTATCTGTCTTATTTGATTACAGCCATCCTAGTGTGTGTGAAGTCATATTTCACTGTGGTTTTGATTTGCACTTCCCTCATGGCTAATGATATTGAGTGTCTTTTCTTATGATTATTGATCATTCATGTATTTTTTTTTGAGAACTGTATATTCAAATCCATTGCCCACTTTAAATTGGTTTATTTTAATTGTAATGATTGGTTTATTTTAATAGTAATAATTCTTTACATATTCTAGATACAAGTTCTTTATCAAATATATTATCTGTAAAAATTTTTTTCCCATTCTGTGGTTTGTCCGCCACCAGAATTCTTGTCTAAAAGGATATGAACACTTGAAAAAGATCTGGCCGTTTCATATAAAACTAAAAATAGACCTATCCTATTCTACTGTATAAACAAGCAATTCTACCTGTAGGTAGAGAAAAGAAAACATATGTCTATAAAAGATTTATACAACAATGTTTGTAGCAGCTTCTCTCCCTCCCTCTACCCCACCTCCTGCCAAGTCCTAACTACTAGACTACCAGGGATAGAGACTTTTTATTCATAATAGCCCCAAACTGGAAACAGCCCAGGTATTCAACAAGAAGGGGATAGATCAGCAAACTGGGGTTATTCATACAATGAAATACTACTCAGCAATAAATGGAGTAAACTACTGATAGACACAACCATATGGACATTTTGCTAAGTGAAAGACACCATATGCAAAAAGTACATACCGTATGATTCCGTTTTACTTGAAGTTCTAGAAAATGTAAAACTAATATATGGAAGAAAAAAATCAGAATAGTAGTTGCTTCTGAGGGCTGGTAGGCAAAGAATGAATGGAAAATGGTGAGAGTAAACTTTCTGGGATGATGACGATGGTTTATATCTTAGAGAAGTTTTGGTTACACAGGTCTATACATTTGTCAGACTCAGTGAATCTACACTTAAGATTTATGAATTTCATTGCATGTAAATTTCATCTAAAAATATTTAAACAAATATTTAACTCTGGATAATAATATGCATGTGAAATACTTGGAAATACACCGATGCCTGTAAATTAGAAGTTAATTTAGAAAATAGGATAGTCGTAGGATAAAGATAAATGATAAGGCAAGATAAAATGTTAATACAGGTAGAATCTGGGTGGTGAGTATATAGGTGTTCACTTTGAAATGCATATCACTTTGCTACATGTTTGTAAATCTTCAAAATAGAATGGTAAGGAAAAAAAGTTTTTTTAAAGGGCTCCAAAGTTTCTAGAGCTGGAGGCCAGAAAACTGATGGCATCATTAGCAGAAACAGAGAATTTAGAAACAGGTAGCTGGCTTGGTGGAAGGTGGTGGTATAACTGATAGGTCTTGAATGCCTGGGAGGGCCTAAGTAATTTATGCATGTATTTCCATCCATATTTCAATTGATTTTTATTGATCTCTAGTCTTTGGTCATCAGCACACCCATTTTCAGATGAGAAAACTGAGGCTCTGAAAATTACGTATTTTTCCAAGGTCACTAAACTATTAGTGTGCTGGGGCAGGACTGATTACATAATTTTTGGGCCTACTGTAAAATGAAAATATAGGATCCCTTGTTCAAAAATTATTGACAGCAGAGCATTAAACCAAAACAGGGCCTTTCTAAGCATGGGGCTTTGTGAGACACAGGTTGCACACACGTGAAGATAGGGTGACAAGAAAAATTTGAATCTTGGGTTGTCTAGCAGGAAAGCTCATGCTTTTTCCACCTAGGTCAGATGACCCATTCATTTTTATGCACAATGAATGAGACATGATGATGATATCAGATGGTGATGTCAAATGATGTCCTGTAGCTGGTCAATAACTGAATTGCAGGTCAAGAGTTCCTTTTGTGATGTCTATTGTTTGTCCCCTGCTCAGTGGACATTTGGGTATATTTGATCTAGGTTAGGAACATAATTTTTGGTTAAAGGCCAACAGTGTATTTCCTTAAATATCCAGGAGCTAAGAATAAGTCTTTTAACTTCCCCCTCTCAAAATTCTTCACTGAATTTCTTTTTTCTGATAAATGTGTCAATACTTTAGTGGTGATGAAATGGTTGCTGCTAGATATTTGGTGGATCTGAAAATAAAGGAACATTCAACTTTGTAGTAAATCGTAGTGGTTGAGTTAAATCTTGGTTTCATTAAAGAGTAAGCTACTTTCTGAATGTAATCATGCTTTTACTGATAACAGTTACTTTTAGTAGTTGGTAAAGACATATTAGCCCTTAATCAGACGATTCTTGTCGGTCATTGAGGAAGAATGGAGGATCTATAGCTTTTCCCAAGAAAACTAAAAATGTCCCAATCCCGGTATGAAATGAGTTCTGCTATACTGGGTTAGGAATAAATTATATCCTGTTATCAAGCGTATTTCATCTGTTTGATTCTCAAAGAAAAGAATACTAAGTTTACATTTTTAATTAAAAAACTATTAAAATTCCAGAGAAGTCTTTCACATTAATCCCTGCTACTCAAATTAGCAGGTCAAGCCTAGACGTCAGCTTGGGCTTTTTCCAAGGTACCCTCTAGAGGGCAATCTCTCTTCCTGCTAATCAGCCCAGGTCTCCTCTCCTCCCTCCTCCCGCCCCGCCTCAGCAATCTATCCGCCTTCGCCCTGGCCCCGCCCGGGGGTCCCGCCCCTAGCCCCGCCCCGGGGCCCCGGTCCCAGCTCATCTCCCTTCCCCCACCCTCAATCCACTTCCTCAAGCTGCGTTATAGCCCCGCCCCTAGGCGTCGCACGGCGGAAAAGGCCGTTGGGAGCCGCTCTGGCCCGCTGGAGGACTTGTCCGTCGGTGCCTGGTGGGCGTACGGCGGCGGTGGGCGGGTCTGACGTGAGACGGGAGCAATCCAGGCGTATCGCCTCAGCTGCTCTAGGACTTGTCATCTGTGCCGGTGGCGGTGGGCAGGTCTGACGCGAGACAGGGGAGGTATCCCGGTGCGTGAGTTCTGCTGCTTTGGCTCCGGAGTGCTTTGGCCGGTGGCGCGGCGGGAGGTGTGGAGGCTCATGGCGAGGTGAGTGAGCGAGCGGCCGAGCTAGCAAGTGCAGCCTCGTCAGCTGCACTCGCCCAGGTGGGAAAAGGGTCGGGAATGGGTACTGCTTGGACTCAAAGTTTTGAGTGGCCTTTGGAGGCTCATCTCTCAAACCATAGTCTAGGCCCACCCCACGCCCCCGGCCAAGCTCTTTGTTTCTCCTTTTCTATTTGTAGCATTTACTTTGCAGCAAGAACTTCTTTTTCTCCCACTGATTCTTCTTTTTCAGCCTTGACCCGCACAACTTTCTTTCCTTTTGACCCTTATTTCTTTCCTTTCTCTAAAGCTGGGTACGTAGTTTGGGGACACATAGGGATTCAATTTACAGCAATTGTGTGGCATGTTTTGTGCAGCTGACAAACACACGTGCTTTGTTAATGGTTGCAGCTGTGCTCGTGGTGTGCATTCAGCCTTATGCAATGGCTCCAGAGTTAACGCAGGCGACTGCAACTTTCAGGCTAGTGTTTCGGACATTTAACGTGGGTTGGTGGAGCGTGTTTGAAAACGTTCTGTTTAACTTTTGGAACGTGCTACTCACTGCAGCTTGAGCTCAATCTAGGAAATCTGGTAGCAATCTTAGGAAGTTAGGCTGCATCATCAGTCTTGAAGCCTACTGCCTGTGTCTATGCAATACCAGGTCGCAGCTGTGCCCACTTGAAGGGGGAACTGTCTTTATTTCCTTGACAACTTAGATTTCTGGGTTCTTCACACTTTAGAATTTGCCGTAGAGGTTTCCTGCAAAGGAATGGGAGTATTAAGAAGAGCAGCTACTGCTTCATGGGAAAGTCTCTAGCTGTCTAACATTGTCCCCACAGATTTGATTCTCCGTAAATATTTGTTATAAATTGAAGAGATGCTTTTCTTGTTTTTTTCATACCTTAAAATTGTCTCTGCACCAGCTCATGGTGAGATTTGGTAAATACTAAGAAAATAGGTACATGTAATTATTGCTTGCTACTTTTTTGATGTTGTCAGCAAATACCAAATTATTTGAGAAACAAATAGGAAAGACATGTTTGTTAACAAGGTTAACTGACTTAGGAAAGAATCTGTCATTCACACGGTTCAGCATGGCTTTATTCCACCCCACATTTCAAGGCGCAGACTGTGTGAGTGAGGCCAGGACCAGTTTGGGGGCTTTGATCAGAGATACCTTTTCCAGATCCAGCCCTGGAGTGGCTATTACCCAAGAAAGCAGAGACCTAAGACCAAGATTATCTAGCCTACAACAGCCTAGCCCACAAATGTATAAGGGAACAGGGTGTCACAGAATATGTTTCTGAGACGAAAAAAGGCTTCAGGCCATGGTTGACACTGAGGGCAATCTCACTCACCAGCCTGGATTTCACATGTTGGGTCCCAGTGTACGTCATGAATACAACAGTACTTACTGTTCTAGCTGCTGGGAAGCACTGCTGTAAGCATTTCTATTACCCTGTGGCCATCCTGGACTATTTGGAGTACTTACTGTTCCTTATGTATGGCCTTTGGAATCTGAAAGAGCAGACATGAAATAAATACTTAGACTAAAGCAATGTTTAGTTATCAACTTTGATAAGTTTCTTAAAAGTACAGTTATGAGAGCCAGATTTAGATAGGGTTATGAAGCCTCTTTAAAGAGGTTGCTCTCTAAGATGTTGGTGGTCCCTGTTTCCTTTTCTGTCTGCTTTCTACTCTGCTGAACTACGTTGTTTAAGTTCTTGTTGTTTGGCTGCTTCTATCTCTTTTACTTCTTCTTGTTTCTCATTGATCAAAGGCTTAATCTTTGATGCTCTGTTATGTTTTTTCTGTGCTAGGAGTCACAAACCCAAATGCAGAGGCCGGGAAGGAAGCTTTGAGTGATGCTGGCTTGATGGCAGCTGTGAGGACTAGTGGGGCACTGGTGAGCTGGAGAGTGTGCTCTGTCTAAAGGAGATTGCTTCTTAGCCCAGGGTTTTCGTAACTACCATTTTTTTTTGCTGGAAAAACTGGAAAACTGCTTTTTAGATGCAATCTCTTGATTTGTTAAATGTTCGTAGTTCTAAAACGCTGCTGACCACATTTGCGGATCCAGGCAGCAACCTTCTGGCTGTTAGTTTTCAATTGCAGCTTTCTCATTTATTTCTTATAGCGAGCTGAGAGATTGTTATGCCTCAGTGATTGTATTGTATATGCATGTGACTTCCTGAAATGTCTTTAGTCCTAACTTTTCTTTCAAGCTCCAGTCTCTTTGTATTTGTTGTTGAATGTTTCTACTTATGTCAGTATAAACTACAAAATCAAATCATATTTCATCCTACAAACCGACTAGCTTCCTTTCCAGTCTTTTCAATAGTTAAATTCTCCTAGCTTTCCTGGCTTGAAATTTTGAAGTCATTTTTGACATAATTCTTTTCTTTTCCATTGAGTTTTTAATTTCATAATAACTCAATATATCATTCCCTTCAGTTTCTATGGCTGCTATTCTTCATCAGTTCATGCCTGAATTACTTGGCCTCCTGGACTTGATTCTCTACTCTATTCACATCTTACCTTGCCTACTTCTAGTGTAATAATCTTCATTAAGCACTACTTTTATTATATCATCTTTCTGCTTAAACTGTTTCATGTAGAGTTTCTTTAGTTTTTAATTTTGTGCGTCCATGTTGTATTGGATAATTGCGGAAAGTTCCTAAATGATAAAGTTCTCATCCTTCTAAGACAGTTGTTTTTAAACTTTAGCGTGTATCTATCATAGTATGTTGCTCCATAAATTAATATAACTATATTAGAGACATAAACGGTGCCAGGAGTTTTGCAGAGCTTTGCCCTGAAAGAATATGTGAACTTGTTAGTTTGCATATCGAAAGCTGTTTCACCTCAGAAGGGCTTCACCTCAGGAGGGCATCTCAAAGATCAGTAGCGGCTGTTTCCCAGGTTGGCGCCAGGATCCTCAGCACCTGTAGTTCTGACTTGCTTTGAAAGGCAAAGCAGGTCTGCTAGGAGCCACAGGGTGAGAGCTGATCAAAGAATGCCCGCCAGATAGACAGACACCTGTGGCTAAAAACAATCAGCCCAAGGGACAGTTCCTGCTTAAACTCCTGACTACCTGTCTCAATACACAATAACTTGATAAAGAAAATACGGAGCCACTATATCTCTGCTTAACCCTTCTGTTAAATGATAAATTTACCTTAGAACTTAAAAGTTAGTCTTTAAAAGATTTTGTAACCATTTGTTCACGTAGATAGAGTTAGTTAAGGGATCTGAAGAAGCCTTTTGAAAAACTTTTAACCTAAGACGAACTACCTGTTATCATGTAAATCTGTTACGCCTGGCAACCGATCACTGTACCTATAAATACACATGTAAAACTTCATTCGTGGCCTTTGTGATTGACGGAGATATCCAAGGTCCCTTGAGTATCCCGCTTTGCCTATTATCTTTATAAATCTATAAAACTATACCTTCGTTTCTGTGTATTCTTTTATTTCCATTATTTTCCATTTTCTATTATTTTCTTATCCTCTGTGATGACCCCTACCTATGAGACTCGATTTTCTGCTGGGAGTGTATCTAACTCCCCGCAATGATCACCTAGAAGGCTTGTAAACACAGATTTCTGGGCCCAGCCCCTATAGTTTATTGTTCAGTAGGTCTTTAGTGGGGCAGAGAATTTGTATTTCTAACAAGTTGCCAGGGAGTGCTGATGGTGTGGTCCAGGGACCACAACTTGAGAACATCTGTTCCCAGAACCTAAATTGACATCACCTGAAGGAAATAAGCCTGTTAAAGTGAAATAAGAAATTAGTGAGATGTGCATACCCTCTTTCTCTCCACCAGGTGGCAATAGAAAGGAAAGAGAAGACCATAAATTGAGAATTACTTGGAGATCCCAAATTCTTAAGTACATTTTGAGCTATAAAAGTTAACATGAAATTTTAAATGACAGTTGAATGTGATTTGGAAAAAATTGAAACAATATGATTATATAGCATCTGGCAAGAAATCTAATTGTACTTATATGTATATTTGTGTTATTGGTCCACAGAATTTTGTAACCTATAAATGCCATGCATAAAGCTTTGCACTCGCATTTGCTGGGTTTACATTTACTTTCTCTGAGTGAAATAAGATTATTTTTCTTTATTTTATTTATTTAAGATTCAATCTCTAAATAAACCTGGGACTCGAAGCTAGATCAGCATTTCTCTGTTGATTCTATGCTGTAGGTCTTACTTAAATTGTTACGTAAGGCTTGCTGATCTGGCAACACCCTCTTTAATCTTGAACTGACATTTGAGTACTGGCCTTATTAAGGAATTCAAAGTCATTCTGAATCTAAAGAAATCAGCTCTTACATTTTTTGATACTTATAATTTCAGAAAAAGATAAAATTGAGTCAAGTTCAGAAAAATTTTAGGAATGGTGCTTTCGGGCAAGAGTAGTTCAGATTTTGAAAGTCTGTATGAAAACCTTTTGTAGAAAATACTCCTAAATAAGCTAGGATCTGTTACTTCAGTTTAATTTTTATGAAGTATTGATTTTATTGACAACTTCTGCTCTTTAGAATCATTTAGGGGCGCTTCAAACAAAACACCTATGCCTGGGTCCTATTTCCAAAGTTTGATTTAATTGGTCTTAGGTGTGATGTGGGCTTTGGAATTTTTACAGGAGTCCCCAGGTGATTCTTTTATGCAGACCAGTCTTGGAATCACTGATTTGATAAGAATATTTTACTTGGTGTAAGGCAAATTCAAATTATTCTAGTCCAGGAGTGTGAAGTGTAACTGATTTAAACAAATAAGTGATTTCCCCCTTTTTTGTAGTAGTATTCAATTTGAATGTAATATCAAAGGAAAGTAAATTCTGACAAATAAGTTGGATTACAAAAACTTTTATAAATTTAGTCATCTAAGATGTGATTACAAGTGGTAACAATGGTCACGTTACTTTTTTTTTTTAAGCCTCAGCTAGGCTGTCTTGCTCCTCGTGTAATCTTAAGTTATCCTTGAAAAATTAACCAACTGGCAATTTATCAGTTCTATCACATATGTATTTGCACATGTGCACAGTACCTATCAGGCTACTGGTGCTACAGATTCTAATTTTGGTCTTTTTCCATAGATCTTAAATTTAACTTCTTAAACAAGAAGCATGCATCTCAGTATATTCTAACTACAGTATTTTTATATGCATCTGTCACTATATTGTGAGTTTCTCAAGGGCAAGAGCTATGTCTTTTTTTGGAACTTTAAAAAAAAAAAAGGCTCAAAGCATAGGGATACAACTTGATGAATTTACAAGCCAAACATACCTGAAATTATCAGTACCTGGACCACGAAACGAGCTATACCAGCATGCCAGATAGAAGCCACCCTCCTTCCAGTCATTACTTTCCCCTCCGTTGCTTTTTACTTTATTTTTAAATTAAAATTTATGTAAGATACTTAGATACGCTATTCTGAAGTTTCTAGCTTAGTGAACTTTTACTTATATACGTATCCTGTAACCGTCATCTGGACAGAGACAGTTGCCAACACTCCGTGCTTGTTTCTGCCCTTTCCCAGTCCCCCACACTCCACCATTCTCATGTCTATTATTATTGGTCACTTTGGCCAATTTGTATTCCTAGTGCAACAAACACTTTTAAAACAACAAAATTAGAAGTGTATTATGTTTATTGTTTTATAGCCTGGTTTCTTTTTGTTATTTCATGACTATTTTTCCATGTCATAAATATTTAAAAAAATTTTTAAATATTTGTAGTAGCTCAGTAATAATTATGTATGGATGACACAATTTTTAAAAGGTTCTGTTATTTTCTTTGTTTCCAGTTTTTCTTTCATATAAATAATAATTGTCAACATCTTTATAAATCAAACTTTGATCATATCTCTGGGATTTCATTAGTGCAAATGCTTGTGGAATTACTAGGTTGAAAGGTATGATCATTTTAAAAGTTGTGGATCTGTATTTCCTGCTGGCTGCAAGAAAGGTATGAATTTGTACATCTCTTGGTAGTGTTTGAGAATGCCTGTTTTATCACATCTTTACCAAACCATTTTTTGCTAATTAATAGACTTTATTTTTTAGAGTAATTTTAAGTTTACAGAAAAATTGAGCTGAAAATTTGGGCAGAAAATTTTGACAGATATTAATATACAATGACATGTATCTACCATTACAACGTCATAGCAATTAGTTTCACTGCCCTAAACATCTCCTGTGTTCCATTAATTCATCCCTTCCTCCCTTTCCCAAACCGTGGCAACCACTGATCTTTCTATTGATTTCATAATTTTGCCTTTTTCAGGGTATCATACAGTTGAAATAATATAGTATGTAGCCTTTTCAGATTGACTTCTTTGCTTAGTACTATGCGTTTAAGTTTCCTCCATGTTTTTTTGTGGCATGATTGCTCATTTCTTTTTATGGCTGGATACTATTCCACTGTATGGTTGTATCAAAGTTAGTTTATCCTTCATTGAAGAATATCTTGATTACTTACACATTTTGACAATTAAGAATAAAGGTACCATAAAATTCATATGCACGTGTTCTCTTGGACCTAAGTGTTTAGTTCATTTGGGTAAATACCAAAGAGCATACTGCTGGATCACATGATAAGAGTATGTTTAGTTTTGTAGAAACTGCCAAACTGTCTTTCAAGGTGACTATACCATTTTGTGTTCCTACCAGCAATGAATGAGAATTAAATTTTTTTTTTAACTTTTTCTAATACCTTTTAGAAGAGGTATTGAAAAAGATGATATAATATTTGTAAAATTACCCACATTACTATGCTCATTGTATTCTACATTTGTTTCAGGTTTAATGCATTCAAAAGGACTAATATCATACTGCAACATTTGGTAAGTTTCCACTTTGTTTTGCTGGCATTATTAGATTATGTGTGTAATTTAAAATGTCATTGTTAGGGAAGTAGAGAAATACTGGGATGACAAGTTTCTTGGACCTTAGTACAGCATGGTTCTGAACTTTACAACTTCAAGACTTGACACACGTATCTTGTAGGGGGTGACATAATGTTATACTGAAGAGTGTGGATTTGTCTCAAAAAAAAAAAAAAATGTCCAGGCTTGAAGAATGGGTTCATTACTTAATCTTGAAGCAGATTACTTGGTCTCTTGAAGCTTCCCTTTTGATGTATATATATAAAATGAGGATAATAATAGTATCTACCTTAGAGTGCTTATAAATGATAAATAAGATAATGCATTAAAAAATCTAACGTAGTACATGACATGTAATAATCGTTTTATACATGGTAGCTGTTATTGTACTGATGGTACCTGAAAAGTTTAAGTGTTCTTAGTTTATCAGATTGTGAGGAAGAAATGATTTTTATTCACTTTCGTATCCCTTATAGAGCCCGACAAGTACCTTGCACGTAAAAATAACAAGTCATCTAATACAGTACTTCCTGTATTACTAAGTACTTGACGTATATTAGCTCAATTAATTCTCATTGCTTTATGGGGAAGATACGACAGATTTCTTATTGGCTTTAAGGGGTCTTGCTCAATAGACTTTATTGAGGACTGTTGCAATAGCTGTAGGGACCACTGCAGGGGGGTTTGCAGTAGGGTAGAGAGATTGGGCTCAACTATGAATATAATAAGGAAAAATGGGAATTTGTAGCATGGAAGGGGAGAATGTGTGGAAGTGTTAGAGAACTGAAGATTACTAAGAGGTTTACTAGGGGTAAGGGAGGATTCTACCTAAACCAACCTAATAGGATTCTTACTAGAGGCAGGCCTGGGTGATCAGACATTACCTGGAACATGGTAGAGAATGAAGAACTTAAACACATATTGAGAGTGATGAGATAACAAGGATGAGAGATTCTGGTTAAACTGAGTTAGCAGGATTCTTTATAAAAATTGCACAATGCAGAGATAAACACTAAGGCACAATTCAAGGCCTAGTTGGAAAGAGAATTCAGAAGAGCCTGACTAGAGTTTGGCAAGGAGAGAATCTTTCCAATCTCCAAGTCGTTTAAAGGTTATATTCGGCTATACTTGTTTTAAAAAATATTTTTCTGAAAAGTTGCAAAATGACCAAGGTCATATATTGAAATGGATATAATTTCTAAAAACAACATTAAAATTACTTAAAAATTCTGTGAACGATCACTGTTCAAAATTTAGAAATAAAGCAAAATATTAAAAGTAGAAAAAGTAACCAATATCCTACCCAAGTCTAATCATTAAACAGTTTGATATATTTCCTTCTGATCTTTGTCTCATGTATGTTTGCTATTTTGACCCTTTTTCACTGAGCATCATGTTATGAACCTTTTATTATACACCATTAAATATTTGAACATGTTTTCCAATAACTGTACATTATTATATGGTTGTATCGTAAGTTAAATCTGATTCATATATTTTTGATGTTATAAATAATTGTACTTTAATCCTTTGAGACACTTGGGTAATCAAGTATTTATTATGCTTATGGTAGAAAAATCAGAAGAATATAGAAAATCAAAGGTGACCCCAAGTCACTGTTTACAGGTTGATGTATATATGGCCATTCTTTTTTTTTTGTGTATTTGTATGTATTTTTAACATAAATTATAATCCACTATAAATGTTTCACTAGATTTTGGCATATTTCATGAGGATAAGTTTCTGAAATATGATTATTCATTTAAAGTAAGAACATTTTAAGAATTTTTCATACATATGCCAAGTTGCTTTCCATTTTACACTTTGTAAACACACTTAATTTTAAAGCTTCTTCATTTTCAATTATCTGGCCACTATGGTCGTATTTGTTCACATAAATTATAGTTCCTTGTATCCCAGATTATATCTGTATTTTGATCTGTTCTTTAGCTGGCTCATGTGTTTTGTCAACATTCATGGAAAGTGAAATTAGACATTTGGGAGTCTGTTTTCTTTTTTGATTTTTGTGTGTAGTTTTCTTGTACCACAGTTTTTTTTTTAGTACCAATAAGGTAAGAAAACTAAAAATGGTTTTCTAAGTCACATAGCTTAGTATCTTTTAAGCCTCTAATCTATCGCTCTTTTAAAAAATTACTTAAAATATTGTTTTGAATAGATAATACATACACATGGTACAAAACTCAAAAGAGTTCAGGGGGGCTATTCTGCCCCATTCTTTTAGATGCCCAGTTTCCCTTCCTGGAAGCAACATTTTAACAATTCCTTGAGTATCCACTTAGAAATAGATAATCTACATAAATTTGAATGTGTCCATGTCCAGTACAGAAGGTAGCATAGTAATTACACTGTCTGCACTTGAGATTGTTTCATAACAACGTATGGAGAGGTTGCTTAATCATTCATTTTTTTTTTTTTTTTCCTTTTTTTTGGAGACAGGGTCTCGCTCTGTCACCCAGGATAGAGTGCAGTGGCGTCATCATAGCTCACTGCAACCTCAAACTCCTGGGCTCAAGTGATTCTTCTGCCTCAGCCTCCCAAGTAGGTGGGACTACAGGTGTGCACCACCACACCTGGATAATTTTTTTATTTTTTTTTTGTAGAGATGGGGTCTTGCTTTTGCTCAGGCTAGTCTCAAGCTCCTGACCTCAAATGATCCTCCTGCTTCAGCTTCCCAAAGTGCTATGATTACCGGCATGAGCAACCACGCCTGGCCTTAATCATTCTTTTTAAGGCTCCATAGCATGCTTTTGCATGAATGACCATAATTTATTTAACTAGTTTCCCACTGTTAAACATTTAGGTCATTTCCAGTCTCTTGCCATTACAAATAATGTTGCAGTAAATAACCTTGTACGCATTTCATTTTGCCCCATATGTAAGTATAATCTATAGGGTAAATTTCTGAAACAGGCATTACTGTGTCAGAATGTGTGCTTTAAATGTGTTGTCAGACCGTTTTTCCTAGGTTCTATAATAGTTTCTGCTTCCACAGTATGTTTACTCACACTCTGGATGTCACAGGATATCAAACTTTTCGATTTTTGTCATTTTGGTTAAAAAAAATCTTACTATAGTTAAGTTGAACTATAGTTGAAAAGATACAACCTTTCTGTTTAATAACCCTTTTAAGTGCACGTAAATTATTTTTATCTAATAATTTTAACAAAAATTAACTTCAATGTTAAATATGCAACATGGTTTTATAAAAAGAAACTTTGTGTAAACATGTTGCTTAATGCAGTCAAAATATGGACTTCTGGGTTTTTTTTTTTTTTTTTTTTTGAGACAGAGTCTCACTTTCTTGCCTGGGGCGAGTGCCATGGCATCAGCCTAGCTCACAGCAACCTCAAACTCCTGGGCTCAAGCGATCCTACTGCCTCAGCCTCCCAAGTAGCTGGGACTACAGGCATGTGCCACCATGCCCGGCTAATTTTT